>PVIH01022333.1:0-27465 GCA_004025045.1 Sigmodon hispidus | reverse complement strand
CCCTCCTCCCTCAAGAGTGAGTCAGGTGTTCCTCTAGGTGGAGTGGGATCCAAAGGGTCAGTCCAGGGTGCTTCTGATCCCAAGCTGTTCCGTGGTTGTGGTTTGCCGCTTGGGCATGTTTGGCTTTTTTTCTTGTTTGTTTGTTTAGAGACCACTAGTGAGTGAGTACATCCCCTGCTTATCTCTCTGAGTTTGTGAGCAGTTAAGACTTTGAACTTTTAAAAAAAGATTTTGCAATTTTAGAGAAATTGAATATTTTAAGGATACAAAAATTTTAATGTGTTTAAATCTCTAAAGACTGTAGGACTTTTAAAATTATTTATGTTTTTGATGTGAGATTTTGAGATAAATAAGAAAGGAAAGGTTGTGGCTTAATAAAGATGTGTTTGTGTATCAAGTTGACAGGTGTTCAGTTGTACTGGCTCGTTTTGTGTCAACTTGTCACAAACTAGAGTCATCTAAGAGGAAGGAGCCAAATTGAGGAAATGCTTGCAGGAGATGCGGCTGTAAGGCATAGTCTCAATTAGTGATCAATGCGGGAGGGCTCAGGCCAAGAATGGTGGTCCTGGGTTCTATAAGAAAACAGGCCGAACAAGCCAAAATAAGCAAACCAGTAAGCAGCATCCTCCATGGCC
Source organism: Sigmodon hispidus (assembly GCA_004025045.1). Lineage (NCBI taxonomy): Eukaryota > Metazoa > Chordata > Mammalia > Rodentia > Cricetidae > Sigmodon > Sigmodon hispidus. The sequence goes on along the minus strand of PVIH01022333.1, from coordinate 26,830 downwards.
TCTGCATCAGATTCTGCCTCCAGGATCCTGCCATTTGAGTTCCTGTCCTGACTTCCTTCAAGAATAAACAGAGATGTTGAAGTGTAAGCTGAATAAACTCTTTCCTCCCCAACTTGCTTTTGGGCCTTGAATTTTATCACAGAATTAGATACCTTAACACATGCAATAAATTATTCCCCATATTTTTGCCATTTACTGACTACTTGCTTCTAAGTAGGCATTATATTAACCAAAATATTTAATACTTTATTTAATTATCATTGTTTTTATCTTATTTTTAAAATTGAAGATATAAACAAGACATAGAATTTAAGTAATTGAAAGACTGTATAGTTAAGTAACCAAGCAAGGGAGTGGGCCTAGGTTTGGCTAAATGTACTGTTAATAATCTTTCTGCATTTTTTAGTAACTATATTAATCTACAGTTGTGCTTATCTGCCTGTGTTCTCTCTTTTTACTTTTCTTCTTCTCTCTGCCTGTCCCTTGCTCATACTTTGCCCCACTTCCTCTTCTTCCCAATTCCTTTCTCCGCTGATATCCTGGTTCAGCCTCTTGTGACTACTGATCCACGTTCCTGTTTCTCTGGGAAATTCTGGTTCGTTATCCTATCTTCTAAATAAACATCAGTTTTTCATAAGGCTATTATCTACATTTTGATTCTCATGGTAGACTGAGCTGTATAGAACACCATCAACATATATATTCATTATATGACTTTTTTCAACTGTGCCCCCCCCCACACACACACATTGGGAAGCATTGGACTCTGGAAAAAGCATGTCTTACTAGATAACAGCCTGATAATCTCATAATAGTTTTCTTCATCTCGTTTATACTTTAAGTCTTTGGTATGGAAACTTCATATAGAGAAATGTATATGATTTAGACTGGGAATTGACTGGTAATGGAGGGCTTATGAGTTTAGTCACCAAGACCAAAAGAAAAGACCAGAGAAACAATATAAGAATGACTCATGTTTCTCAAAAACAGTTATAAGGTACATAGTATCCATAAGTTTTTATATTGAATACTATTTTAACATGTATTTCTTTTATTTTACTTTAATTTAATTTATTGTATTTGATATGTAGATCAAACCATGGCATGTGAATATTTCTGGTTCAAACATACTTATTACTATAATAAATGTTGGAGGCCATTCTCTCCAGGGTTCATTCTTGGCAAGATGTCATAGTAAAGTCTGGAGTAAATGATTCTGGAGAGTGGGAAGCTCAAATGTCTTACCACCCAGAAGATGGACACAGCCATCAAATTACTAGTTAAGTTTTTTGGTTACTTTGGCTATGAAAATAATTTCTTTATATTCAGTTGCTGAAAGTGAATATTGTTTTTTTTTTTTTTTTTTTTACTCTCCCTACTAATGGCTTGGGTTTTTATTTGAGAATTTAATACAGTATATTTTACCATATTCTTTTCTGTCCTTCAGTTTCTCCCAGATTACCATCTCCCAACTTTATGTTCTTACTTTCTCTTAAAATCAAACACAAAAGAAAAAAGCTACTAAAATTCATCTATCTCTATTTGAGTCAGCCATGTATTCCCAAGCATGGGGCCTGCCTGGAGGGTGACTGATATACCTAGTGTAACTCCTTTGAAGAAAGCTGATTCTTTTCAACACTCAGTATCTATTATTTGTGAATAGCTTTTTGGTTAGGAGTAACATGTTGTTTCACTTTCCTGCGTTAGTCCTGGGATTCTGTCTGGCTTGAGTTGTGTCTGTCTTTTGCGTAGTCACACAATTTCTGTGAGTTATTATGCACATCAAAGATGTTGGGTCTGAAAATTGTGGTTTCCTTAAGCATCAAACAGCTGTAAGTCTCTATATGAATTCTATTTGGGCACAAGCTTTTCTGTTCGGGATTATGGGATGCACTGAACTATGAGTACAGCAGTATGCCATTGAGAGTCGCTTTGTTTGTATGTTCATTTAGCAGAATAAGAGTAGGAGATTTCCCGCTAGGTCCTATGATCTATTTTGTCTCAGGTTCTTGATCTCATTAATAATATAAGGTATAAGTTCAAACTCAAGGAGAACCTTAAAACCAATGAAAAAAATGGTTTGTTGCTTCTCTGGCATTCATGCCATGATTTTTACCAGCGTGCATATCCTGTAGACAAATCATTCTTACAGTTTGCACAGTTGGTAGTTGGGTGAGATTGATGATTATTTTTCTTCTCTAGGAGCTCATATAGTATCTCCCAGAAATATGAATGGATGGTCTCTTAAATATGGTTATTCACATACTTCTTTCTTTATCTGACACACAGAACATGAAATACCAGGAGGGGGGAGCTAATCACTTTAGCTTTCTAAGTGTCTTTCTAATCACTTACTACTTTAAAGTCAAACTCTCCAGTTTGAAATCATTAAATTTGAACTTCAACTTTAAAAGTTAAGCTACTCTAGCTGACTGTTCAGTGTAGAGATGAAACACATTGTGGTGTTTTATAATCATTACTGCTCTCTCATCCAATTTTTATGTGAATATTTTCTTATCTGCCTATATAGATGCAACTTGTAGGAAATTTAAATGTGGCTCATTGCATGTTTACCTTGCAAGTAGTTCAAAAAAGGAAAGCATGCATGCTCGGGTATGGAGAGCAATAGAAACAGAGCCATGCACTTAATGTTTTGACAAATTGTTGTGAAATCTTTTGTGCCTTTTTCCAACCCCTTTGTAAATTTTAAAATAAAAATTTAGGGGGAAATAACACATGACTACTGTACAAAGTTTAAACTTTACAAAAAGCTGTGGAAGAAATCTTTTTATCGAAAACACCTCGTACTTTCCTCAACCCAGCCGTTCTTCCTATTTCTTGAAATTGTATCTGTATTTATAACTCCATATATGTATTTGTAAGTTTTTCTGAGACTTCATGGGCTCATTCTTTGAATGTTTTGTCAACCTATAACAGGCTTTCTGTATCTTTGCAGTTACGAGAGTAGGCGGCTAGCTAAAGACAGTTGAAATAGAAGGGCTGCTGTGATAAGTTAGACAGATATCCAAGCTCATCCGACATGTTGTGGGTATCAATTGATGTGCAGAAGAAATAGAGAATACCTTCCTCCTGAAAGCTGACTCCATGGAGGTCTGCAAAGTGAGCTTGCATTGTGATGTTGGCAGCTCAGTGGTTTCTCACTTCACAAGCCCTCTTAGAGAATGTTCCTTAGGAACAAATGGGGATCTGCCTCATTTGGTTAAAAAAACAAAACCAAAATATAATATCAAAATTAGCCCATTTCTTGGTCATGTGCTCTTGTTCTTTGAGGTTACAGTCACAGAATGGGTACAGTTTAGGTAATGATCAGGTTCTTTCAAGATCTGTCAACCAAAAAAAAACTAAAAACATCTGCTGATGTCTTTGTGCTCAGTTTAGTGCTGTGTGTGGCATGTCATGGTAGTATTTGCACTTATCTATTGATAGAACAACACCTTTGTCAGCTGCATATGCTGATAGTCCCCTCAATATGCTGATATCAACATGCATTGTTTTCAGACGTTAGTATTACAGATTACAGAAAAACAGTTAAGAAAACTTTCAATATTTTATGAACATTGATTTTTAGCCTAAAACATAAGAAATCTCATCAAATTCTTTTCCTAGAAGCATTCTACATATGCTTAGAGTTGATCCTTCATGTATAGCAAAATATGAAATTACCTCATACAATAGTAATTATCACTGCATTTATATAAGACAGTATTTAATAGATAACCCCACCTTCTTGTTTTGAGCATATGTTTGAGCAGTTGTGTGACTTATACCTGGTTTTACTCTGTTAACTATAATCAGTAATGCAGTTTAAATTTTAAGTAACAAATATTTCTGTAAAAAAATCAAATAATTTAACAAAATTCCTAAGATCAATGAAATAAAAACCAATAATTTTTTATTCCTTGGCAGCCATAAAGAGACTATGAAGGAAAGCACTTTTGACCCAAGCTTACTTAACTTTTGGATATTCATCACCAGACTTCCTAGACTCAATTTCTTTATTGACTTTTGATTTGCTTGTATGGTAACATGTTCTGGCAACATACTCATATTTTAAGATGTATTGTCATTGAAGGCATTTTCATTGGAATACTATTTAAAGTTGTGTTAATTTTTTGCCACTCATTGCTTCACACAGCAGGTGTAATGCTATGCAGAGCTAATAATGACAGGAACTGCAGACTGTGCAACTGATTCTACATCACTGCTATGAATGTCAGACAAGATGATAACTACTAATTCTAAGAACAAAATTATGACTCAGTACTTTATGGTAAACCAAGAAGTACTTTCACCAGTTTCTACAGGGAGGTAGATATTTTGCATACATTCCCCTTTGTATGAACATCTTTTTGTATTCTTGGTTGTTAGCATGTATCACTTATACAAAATGATGTACTTCATTTTAACATTTCTCTGCATGTCTGTCCATTTTTCAAGACCCAAACTAAGAACCAAGGATGCTTTTACCTCCCACATGTTATGTAGTCAATTCACAAACAATTTCTGTTCATTTTCATCTCACAAATATAGGAAGCATTAGACAACTTCTTGCTATTATACCACCACCACATTCTATCTCCCACTTGATGACTCTATAAACTTTGTTTCTGGTCTCTTTTTTTTTCCCATTTGTACCAGTATTTGTGTTTTTAAAGTAGCCAGAGAGACCTTTCCCAGAGCAAATCAGATCTTGTAAAAGAAACATCTCCCAGAGAGCCTCACAGATAATAAAGTCCAATATTTTTATATAGCCTATGAAATTTTATGTAACCTTTTCTCCTGGTGCTTCAAGGAACTGTACCTTGTTCATTCCATGAAGACATGCATGCTGCCTTTCAGGGTATTCATTCATTCACTGAGACCATTTTGCCTTTAGGGTTTTGCATTTGTGGTTTACTATGCCTGAAACACCATTCACCTCAGGAAGTATATAACTTTTTCAATATTCAGCTAGGTTTCTTTTTCCTTCCTAAATTGGCAGTCTTGCTCCAACTATTTGGATCCACTTCTCTCCTGCCTATCACTCTCTCATTTTATATTCCTCACCATTTTCTTTCATGAAGAGTACAAGTTTTGTGACCGCAGACACTTGGAATTAATTGTGAGCCCTATAGTTAGTGAGCACAGAGAAATGTTTTACATGTCTTGTCCTTGAGTCCCTTCTGCAGAAATCAGAATGCTATGACACAGAAGAGATGATTTAATCTCTAAAAAAGGAAAAGTTGGCTCCAAATTCTCAAGAGATTACACAATCCAAAGGGAAAGAAAAAAAAAAAGAGGGCCTGGAAAATTTAGCTGCTGCTTCTACGGAGTTCATGGGAGGTCTTCTGAAAGAAATTCATGGGTTTCTCAGAACCATATACTTTTTGTACTAAGGGGAAGATGGCCACAGAATTAGAACACTTTAAGAAATTTCCTTCCAGCCTTGGATCAACTGATAGGTTGTAAATTTAGAATTACAACTAGTTATTTATTTATGCTATGCTCAGTATTAACAAAAAGCAAATAGAGAACAAATTTACCTGAGAAAACACTGAGCACATAGTATAATTCATTCCCCCACCAAATCTAAACTCTGGATGCATTGTAGAGGCTACAGTTTAAATTCATAGAGCATGTGCATTTCTGCTACAATGTACTAGGCTGGCCTTTTGTACTCATCAGTGACCCGCAAACCACCATCATCCACTTGCAGTTACAAAAGGAGATGGAAGCCTGGTAGATCTGTTCCTCAGAAGTCTGTGCTCTGTGCTAAAATAAACTCTTCCTGGTATTCAGTGGCTTTTTTATGGCCTTGAAGAGGAAACCAGTAGAAGATCCATCGTCTGTGACTCCTAAAAACATCAGCTACGCTATATTTATAGGGGCTGGGTTCTGATTAGTGGATTTGTATCTACTGAGTGACAGACAGATAAGTTCTAATAGGTTACTAAATAAATAAATTAGCTTATATATTTGAAGGAGATTTTCTTGTGACCAATTAAATTAATCAGTTGAATAAGTCAATTTTTACTGCAGTCTAATTTATGAGATTTAAATTGCCACATGAACACATTTGTTTGTACTTCACTTAACAAAATCAATGATTAGCTTGGAAGCATTATGCAGCTTTGCCACAAAGGCATGCCAATGTATTTGGAGAGTTTTCCATTATCACATAAGACATTGATATTTAAGTAACCATAACGTCACTTGGTAGGAAGTTACTCTTTCAGATTAAATGTGAAAGATTTACTCAGATGTACCCCTAAGAAATCCCCTCATTAGTAATGATTATTTCTACTTGAATTTCCAGGTGGCTAAGTAGTTTAGAATGCACATTACAGTCACCTGCTGAAGCAGATACTTCACTGGTATCAGAAAATCAACATTTGGTTTTATATAAATGTGTAATTTCTGCCTGGGTCTAATTTAAGACTTTAGCAGACTAAATTATGTTTTATCATCTGTCCAAGGAGCTAAAAACAGAAAGCAAAGATACACTTCCAAGCTTAAGAATTTCAACTGTTTATATGACAAGCCGTGTTTTCCACCCAGAAGACATATGGCCAAATGTGGTTGTTAAAAATCCGTGTCCTACCTCTCGGATTGCTGTACAGAACTCACTCTGAAGCACCTTTTTGAGAGACTGTAGTTTGTGCACCGGTACTTCTCCTGATTCCTGTAGCTTTTCCAGTAATTCAATTGCTCTTGCAACATCTGTATGGGGAAAATAAAACCAAAAAAAAAAAAAAAAATTAACCTGGAGACAGAGAATAAACCATCACATCAGCAAAATGTCATCATTTCAAGTGAGTAATGATATTGTTTCCATTGATAATCTGGTGGAATTAATTATAAAATTACAAGATATAACTTGGAGCATATTGGTTTCATCTTCTGGTCAAAAGCTACTTTCACTTGTCAGACATTAAGCGCTTACTTATATCTTTGATGGCATTTCTTAGCATTAGACTAGTTAAGTATTCCAGACTCAAGATAGTTCTAATTTAGCTTCTTAAATATTGTGTGCCTACCACAATTTTTCTTTTTTAAATTTCAGTTTGCTTTGATTTTTACATGACATTTATTTTAGACGCAATGTTACACTTACTAGCATGATGGTTTGCCTCTTGTCCAACTCCTGTCCTTGTCTATAAACTCTTTGAGGAAGAAACTTAAGTAGTTTTTTTGCCCAAACTCCCATAGTCTGGTGTGATGTCAATTTTAAGTATTTGATGGAGAAGATGAATTGACCAACTTCATTTTACCTCCATTCTCTGTTGCATTGTTCTAGGTCCCCATCATCTGTTTTCTGTCCACCTGAAGTAATTTATTCTCCAGCTTCTTTATATGTTGTACAATATTACCTTATCAAAACAGGAATCTGGTCATAGCTTCATCTACCAGGTTTTACAACAGCATCAAGAGAGTTTTCAAATATTAATGTCAAAGGTTAATGTATCAAGACTCATGTTATCTTTTATAACCAGCAAAAAGGTTAAATCCTTGGATTATTTCACATTGCCAAAAGAAAATAATGCAATGAAAGCCTATTTAAAAATATTTATAGAGATTCCTTCCTACACAGTTGCTGTAGTCAGCACCCCACCAAAAAGTCACTTAGGCATTAAACAGTAGGATCTTAAGCTTTCAATTCGTAGTCAACTAGCTACAGAAAGTATTACATATCACTGTGGTAAGATTACAAATCCATTCATCCATCCATTTGTTCATCCGTCCATCCACACATCTATCAATTTAAATTTCTACTATATGTAATATAAGGCATATAAATAATAATGTATTTCTTTTATGAAATCATGGAATTCACTAGCTAATGAGAAAAAAAAAACTACACAACAGCAGTTAATTACAGGAAAAATTGTTACGCTTCTGAATTTGAGCAAACTTAGCATGGGCATGTGTATCTAACTGAAGCAAATCACCAGGAAGGCATTTTAGATTCTCCCCCTGAAGCACTTATTTTCATTGTCAGTTGTAGCCCAAAGTAAAACAAATCATGAAATCAATGTGACACTGTCAGTTCCCAAAGTCTGTCTTCTAGTACATAAACTAAAAGACGGCATAGTCAATTGGAAGACACCAGGCACATCTAAGATCAATAAGGTACCAGCAGAGATGTTATGCATTTGCAGCACATAAAATTCTCTACCCAGATATCCCATGGGCACAAAGAACTCAGTGTGTTTAAGAGTGAGCTCATTATTTTTTTTTCCTTGAAACCAGCTCTTCACTCCCTGCATTGTATAGTTGCATTAATAATACCCCATGAAGCCTGACTCCCAAGCTAGACTGTGGTGACATCATCTTTCACACTCACTCCCACGTGCACTTAGTCAGCAAGTGCTATAGATTCCACCTAAAAAGTGCCTTCAGAATGGTCTTTTCCACTTCATTATTTCAGGGAAGCCTTCATCATTTCTCACCTGTGCTACAGGAACATATCTCGACTGATCTCCTTTAAATTCATCTTTCCCTTTTCTGACCACCCACTGTATTGCTTCTAGAGTAACTCTCCTGAATGACAAATCTAGTTCTTATATTCTTGTTCATAAAACTTCATTGACATTCCTTTACCTACTACATAAAGTGCAGGTCGTTTGGGGATTTTTTTAAAGGCTTTAGAAATCAAATTCATTTCCTGCATTACTGTACCCTACCACCCCTAGGCTGAATTTTGGAAATCTATTTTTTCCCTTTCTAAATCAAGCTACAAAATTATAGCACATTTCCTGTCCATTGGCGTGCAATTCATTCATTCTTTTAGTAGTGCTACAGTGTGTGTGTCTCTGTGTGTGTATGTGTGTTTGTACAGAGATACGTGGCAGAGGAAATAGTCCTTTCTCTTGCCTTTGGGGGATGTACTGTCTTAGGGTCTCAGATATGATGCCAAAAAGATATATTTGCTTTAAAAAATGCACTGCAGGAATTCTTGCATGTATGGCATTCACCCTCTGGGTGGCCGGAGAGGAGTAACTCTAAGCATAACTCCTAAATAGACGGTGAAAACAGAAACGGGGTGAAGAACATTGTAGGCAAACAGCATCAGGGTAGATTAAGGGCTTAATTAAAGCAAATGGATCATTTAAACAACTGGGGGAGTTGAGCATTGTTAAAGCTGAAGCAAGAGAGAATATACCAAGAGATGAGGTAGACAAAAGGCATATTATGGAGTACTTGTAGGAGAGACTTGGTGCAAATATCTCTTCAAAGATGTCTTCACTGAAAATTGTGTTCCTTTTAATGTTTTGTTCACTCATTTCTTATACTCGTTCTCACTCCCACTTCATCTCAGTTTCCACAAACCTGCCTTCCTTCTTTATCCCTGAGAATTTACATGTTTCTTACTTATTGGTTCCCATGCTCATGTGGTATATGTATGTATTCATATGTTTTTTTATATGTGTGCTGGTATGCAGGGATATGAGATGGCTGGCTCCACTGGTGTGCAGTCTCAGGAAGCAGAGAGATGAATGCTGGGGTTCAGCTTGCTTCCTTTTTATTCAATCCAGGACCCTTTTTATTCAATCCAGGGCCCTTTTATTGATAGCTCCAATCACATCCAGAAGGTATTTTCTTTCTTCATTTGAAATCTTTCACAGGGCGAAGATGGCGGCGGAGCGCTTTCAAAAATAATACCCTCAAATACACCCAAACATATTTCTATGAAGATTCTAGATTGAGTCAAGTTGATGGAGAAGATTAGTATACATGATGTATTGGTATTAGTATACATGATGTACATTAGTATACATCACAGCTATATATTATAATCACTCACGGGGCTTTAAAAACACAGATGCCTGGTGCAATCACATGCAAGGAACTACAGTGTGACTGATATTACATGGTATGTGGCTAAGAGGTTCAAATGCTTCCAGGGTAGACACCGCGGCTCTAGTGAAAATTACTGCTTTAAAGTCCCTGTGGGTTAGGGTGAAAAACCTGTTAAAGATTAATGGTTCCAAATGGAATTGTTCCGAGGTCACTAGGAGAGCTGACTGAAATGTATCATCCTCATTTGAGAGATAGATTGAGAGGATGTGAAAATAAGGCCTGAGTATCTTGTTTATTAAAAAAAAAATGCTCAAAGCGACTTTCCAAATACTGGTTTATTCTTTCCTAAGTAATAAACATGAAGAAAATGATCTCAGTTTCTTTCATCCTTAACTGCCCTGAAAGCCTTACATTCTATTATTTTTTTTTGAGATAGTGCATAAAAAGGATGATAATTGGATTCTCCAAGGCATCTCAGAATTACTGATACAAGCTCAGTGTTTAAAGTCATTATGTTGAATACCACTTTATTTTTTAATACCTTAAAAATAACATATGAATCCTGACCAGCGAACTCCCAATCTCTGAGTGGTATCCACCCTCTTTGTTTTTAAGTTTCCAGGTTATTTCTATTGCCATGTAGAGATGAAAAGATACTGTTCAAAAAAGATTACTGAAAAAAAAACTTGACATACCTCTAGTATGACTTATTGAATGTTAAAATGGTTGTGTTATGTTGTACCACTAAGTCCTTTCCAGTTCTTACATGGGGCATCTGGGTAAAGACAGAACATTTAAGGAGACTTTTTATTAATTTTTGACTGTCTCACAAAACATTTGCTTCTGCTCCATTTGCTAAGGGTGGGAGGTCCCAGAAGAACAACTATAGAGATTGGAAGTTCTGAGAGGAAGAGAGACTAGCTTGCCTACATAGGCAGTGGGATCATCATTGGCCTACCTCCTATGTTATCTGAGCAGTTAAGAGAGTCTAGGAGAAAATGGCTACTGGGCTCTGAACCTTCTTGCTGATATCAGTCCATTTGAGTCCTGGAAGTATGAATCCAGGAAAACCAAAAGGTGACACAAGATAAAAGGCTCTAAAAACCAAACATGGAGAACATTGAGACCTCCAATGCAAGTCAGGCTGATGTAACTGATAACTGGACATGAGACCTGGACCCATATGCAGAATTCTGGTTCTGTATAAGAAACCTTCAATACCAGGATCCTGGAAGAAAGACAAAACTTTTGAGTCAGCTCAAATGTTAAAATGACTACAATGTAGGGAGTGGCTTATTTATTAGAGCTCTCTTGTATTCTTGTTGAAAAATTCCCTGCATTTATTTTATAAAGCCTAAGTTGATTATTAACATAAATTCTTGTTACTAGGGTATCTTAGATTAGGATGGATACTAGATAAAGGTTGGAAAGACTGCTAAATACCCACAGGGGAAAAAGATCCCCCAAATAGTTTTTCTTCCTGAACCCTTCACCTTATTGACTCTTAACATTGCCACATCTCCATGAAAAGAGGACACTTGGGAATCTCATTTGTATATCCATTCACTTTTACAGCTTCAGTTCTATCCACCCTCTTTTTAAAAGCAGTGGTAAAACTGTAATTAAACACCTGCAATTTGGGAATCTTTGTCCATTTTCAGATGGTCTACGAGAATGCTACAGACTGGCTAATTTATAAAGAATAATTTATGTCTTACAGTGGTTCTAGAGACTGAGAAGTTCAAGACTGAAGGGCTGCAGCCTGATGAGGACTTACTTAGTGTATCAGGATACAGCAGAGGCTATCACATGAGAAGCAAACAAGACAGAAGTAGCTTCTAGAACAGAGTCACTCTCAAGAGAACTAGACCACATCTACAACAATGGGAAACCTTGATGATTAACCTATCCACAAAGATAGAGCCCTGATGACTCATCACTCTCAAAATGTCCTGGTTGTTATTATTGTTAAAATGGCAATTTAATTTCAACTTTGATTTTTACAAGACTCTTCAAACCATAGCATGCTTCTGTGCCTGTTTCGCATTTAGATTCTTCTGATGTACACAGTGCAATCCTTCCATCTCAAGAACTTCAAATGCCTAAAATCACTCCAGCAACAAGTTTAAAGTTCAAACTTTCATCTTAATCATATATGGGTGACATGAAATTCATTATTCAAGCTGAAACAATTCCCTTTACCAGTGAGATGTATGAAATCAAAATGTAATCTACGTTCAAACTACTGTGATAAAGTAGACGTGAAATAGACACCAGAACTCCAAAAAATAGAAATGGGCAAAAAGAAAAAATTGCAAACTAATTTTATAATTAGGACAAATTACAAATAAAGCTAAAATCTAATAATAAAAAACACATTAGGTCATAAAACTAGAGAATTAATGTAATTCTGCATTTTGCAAGGTGGACATAGAGGTGTAGAAATTAGACTATTATGTCTACAGGCTTATGCTTATCTTGACTCTCCCATTATCTGGTTGACCAGTACCTGGCTTCTTTTTACCCATATTAATCACTGTAGCAAATGTTTGCATGATCCCATTTGTATTCTTTTCCCAACAAAATTATTTCTTTTACACATATAAATTTCAAATTGTATAAATCTTTTCTTTCATTTTTTTTATTTCTATCTTTCATCTTAAAGTAACCTACCTGCTATCTCACAATTATCTATAGTTAAAAGTAGCCATGCAGCTGCCTGAGTTGCTTGCTGCTTACATATGTTTTTGCCTGGTGGATATTTTAGTCACACACACTGGAGTCCTACATTCTATAAAGCCTTAGAACATGGGCATAATTCCAGCAACTTTGCTGCTGTGTAAGAAGGGTGCCCTTTGCTTGAGGCTCCAGTATCTTATTTCTCATTTCGATCTGAGGATCTGAGACCTCATGGCCTTTCCTGTCTTTATTTCTCTCATCACTCTTCTTAGGACCACAGTAAGTAATTCTGAGGAATTATAAACTTTCCCTATTTTTTTCTACTTCTGATCTCTCATTAGAATCGCCCTTCATATTTTGTTTGCAGGGACATAGCCTGTTGCTAACCTCTTCCAGACTCTCTTAGACTCTCTGGGTACCAGTTTCAAAAACTGTTCTTGATTTAATGATATTGGTCGCTGTTATAGCTCCTAATCTGTATACCAAGCTGTGTCAGTCTGTTCTCTGTGGCTATAGCAGAAATTCACAGACTAGGTCACTTATAGAGAAGAGAAATCTATTTCTCATAGACCAAAAGGCTAGTGAATCCACGAGCTTGATTCAGAAAACAAGGAACATTTTGTGCATGATAAACAAGCAAACACAAGTCAGAATTCAAGAGTCAAATTATTGAGAATAAATAGCTCAATCTCTGGTTAATGGCATGGGTCCATAATAAGCATGGCTCCTTATCAGATCACTTTTCAAGGATTTTACTGCTTAACATTGCACTGCATTCATTCAGCACAAATGAATGCATGTTTAGGGGGGTCAGTACTAAAACTACAGTATATGGCCATTGTATGATAATATCTTTAGAGCTTTTAGCTAATTTTTATGTTCACATGCAATTATAAATGGGGTAAACATCTATGTGTTACAAATGTTCTCATCAGGGCTATGGCAGGTTTAAGTATCTTTAAGTAATATATGGAAAATTTAGCTTGGAATCTAGTTCTAAGTAACACTAAACCCCGTGCCTTTAATTCCCATTTCCATCACAACTGTTTGTGCTTTCAGCAGCTTTTCTTCCTTGACATTTAATGCTTTTACAATAGCTCTGTGCTCTGCAGGTTTTTCTTGGCCAGACTCTGAGCTCTTAATTTTTTCTCTTTCAATAACGATTAACCCTTATGCATTTCCCAGTGTACCTCTCTCAGGTGGTAGTTATTGACCAACAGGATCACCTGGAGAGCTTTCAAATGACAGAATAAAATGGCTATTAGGCCAGGCAGCCCACTGGAATTACCAGAGAGCATTGAAAATCACAGTTGCTTGGAACCTACTCACATATGCCTCTGATTTCATTAATCTTATACATGACCTGGGCACCGAAATCTTCAGAGTATCCCAGCTACCCTAATGTAAAATCATATTGAGAATCATTGGTATAGAATCTCAATGCATCCTTGCCATTTTAATTACAACTGAACTCATTATATAAAAAGAACAAACTCAGATCCAGAGAATAAAGCTTGTTCTCCAAGGAAAGAACTGGTAATGAAAGAATAGAAATTTGAAACAAGCAATAATAGGGTTCTAAAATCTGGGCTACATTTGAAATGTGGGTTTATATCTCATATGTAGCCAGATGTTTGTATCTAGATGTTCTACTCCAGTATAATTAAACACTGATACAAAATAGAGTTAGACTTAAAGAAAGATTATGTCACAAAACTATGTAGATCTTTTTGTCATTCCATAAATAGTAGAATATAACAAAGACATATTACATAATTTATGCAATAAACTGGATATAATGAGTAATCTTGAGATGATTTAAAGTATACATTAAGATATCATGTTATTTTCAAGCATTGCTCCATGTTGTATAAAAGATTTGGGCATTTGCATTCTTGGTAGCTACAATGCAGGGTGGTATTTTTCTGAATCAATGTGTGCTAGTGGCTGCCATTTATTGAAATCTCATCTTCAGTACTAGTAATAAGACTGGATTGTAGAGAAAAATGGTCAGGCCTCTATTGACTACTGATAATAGTAATAGGAAAAAAAATTTGAAAAACTTAATTAAAAATACTGGAATGCTAGAAGCAAAGTAGCAGTATCAACAAAATCGTATAGTTTAAGAAATAGTGAAACTCAAGTGGAGCAAAGTTCCAGTGATCTGCAGTGCTCATGAAGTCATCTTTAAGTCCTTAATGATGACTTTTGACTAGCTCAACTTGAATGTAATTTGGTCCTTATTTCGAAATTGGAATATAGTCATTTAAAGCTAACATCTATGAGGACACCAAAAACGTATTAAATACTATGACAGAGAATATGAAGTATCTACTCTCATGTCACTTACCCCTTAACACCATTTACTACAGAAAGCAGGAAATGAACACATTTCTCCTTCCAGAATCTATTTTTAATTTTGAGCAAGTTATTCTAAGTACAAAGTTCAGAAAGGGCTTTTGAGATGGACGGACTCTACATGTGTGCTGTCAGAAGTTTGATCTTTGCTCCTTTTTCCTTTCCCACTTCCCTTCACATCTAAGTCTGTTAATGTGCCTAGAGTTGAAACAACTCTGACTCTGATGCCCTTATTCATCTGTCTGACCTTATGACTCTTGTTGGTTACAGAAGTATATGCTTTACTATTTGTTACCCGGTGGTTTAAAATCAAATTCGGACTATGTGGTGCAGGGGAACATGACTTTATTAGCATTCTTTTAAGCTGAGATCATAGCGAAACTAGTTCGTGTGATATACATTGGTCCCTTTGATTAAATTAGTCATGGGAAGCCTCTTTAGGATAATCTTGTTTAGATTTGGTTGTTTAGACTTGGGGCATGTGAACATCCAAAGGAGGAGGCTCCTGAAAAGAACAACATAGGTAAGGTTTCTAAAGTGATGGGAGCAAAGCATATATGCTAGAACATCAGTGTCTCATTTGCTTTAGGTTGCTCTGATAGAATACTGACTAGAACTGACATGAGGGAGGAAATAGTTTATTACAGCTTCTGGTAACACTTCATTATTGATGGAAGCTAAGGCAGGAGCTGAGGAAAGATAATAGCGAAACCATGCTTAACTGGCTTGCTACCATGGGTTTTCAGCCTGCTTTTTATACCACAAAAGACCACCTGGCGAGGGTTGGCACCACCCACAGTGAACTGGGCTTTTCTACAATTATCAGTGATGAAGACAATGCCTCACAGACATGCCCACAGGAGAATATGATGTAACGATTCCTTAATGGAGAGTCCCTCCCAGATATGTCTTGGTATATGTCAAGCTTACAAAAACTAGCCAGCATAGCCAGGCAAAGCAGGCATCAGTAGAATTTTGCAATTGAAGGAAAGAGAAATACCAATAGTTGTGTGGTAGTTGATGATTAACAACTAGCAAAACCCAAAACAGCCTTGATTTCTAGCACTCACTGATTTCTGTTGTGTAAATTCTCCTATTACATCCTACTCGAAGTTACTGATATGGTATCATTGTCTTGCAAAATTGATAAATATTTAATAATGTTTCTCACAAGCCAGGGAGCAATAGATCTGGTACCCTACTGGATAAGGGTCAAAGTCTGAGAAATAAACACTTGAATTTTGTCCAAAGATTTCATAATTTGGTCTTCTTCTTGTTGTTGTATAATGTCTAGTTAGGGTTATTAAAGATCATTTTCTCAAATGATAAGGCAATCTGATTCAAACTTTATAAACATTCCCATGGAGCTGTCTCCAGCATTAGTTATAATGGACCAATGGTGCATATATGACATTAGTTAGGAAGACTGGTATTCTAACAGCCTTGCCAAAAGATAAAAGAAGTTTAGCTGAGCAGGTGGCAGTGAGGACAGTGAGACATGGAGATAAAGCACAGGTAGGTGTAAGAAGAATCAGTGTCCAGATGTTTGCCACAATTGTCTGATAAGGTCTCCTGTTAAGCTAAAAGGGATGCATTAGTTGGCGGTAGCATACCATATTAGTGCTACTTTCGTTATTCTGAATATTCAGATTTATGGACATATCTTAATTATTCTAGAAAGACAGTTGATATTAACCCATTTTGTAAGTATAAAGAAAGAAAGATAGAATCATGCAACCCAAATTGTTTTGTATGTTGATGATATCAAGGTGGTAATGTTGTTATCAAAGTGATATGTTCTTGTTATATTCTTTATAGTCATAGAAGATCCTTCCAGTCAGTAAGGAATTATCTAAAATATTTCATCACTGCATCAGTCAGCTGAAGTATATGGTTAAAAACCTAAAATCAAAAAAGTTTAAAAGCTATAACTTTGTTGTACTCATTTTATACAGATATTGTGAGATCTAAATGAGAATTTAAGTACATTGAAGTTTTAGTATAAGTTCCTGGAATACCATCTACATTTGAAACATGCTTCTTATTTTCTCATTATCTCTGATTACTATGAGTCTTTACTTCCTGCTTTATTTCTGGGGACAACATGTAAAATGAGAGGATGAAGTCCTTGGAATTGGAGGTCCTTTTGATGAAGTGACTAGATGTCTTGTTTTAAAAGACACATTTCTATGCTTGACCAACCAAAGTTGGAATGCAAACCACTAAACATGGCTAGATATACCCCTATGTCAGCACTCTCTACAAGGTATTTGTTGGAGAATTTACAATTAAGAATGCATTCCAAAAAAAAAAAAATACACATGAAACATCAGTTGATTACTTCTTTAAATAGATGAAAAAGCTGTGTCTAAAGTGATGCAGCTGAGTATGTGTAACAACATGAAAAAAATTGGTGGTCAATTGAGCATTATACTTCCACTGTGATACTAAACAAAACCCTGCCAACTGGCAAGTTATTAATGAGAGATGACAATTAGCGTGTCCTCTTGCTTCGACACTGTTACTGCTTTGATTTGCCAACAACTTGCTATGTTTCTAAGATGCCAACTAATTGCCTCACCTCTGGAAGGTCTGGCTCAAGTGCAACAAAAAATATTTCTTCATTTCGCTGCTGAAAACATTATACTTTGTGCATATTGTCAAATGCTAGGTGATCTCTCCTACGTGGGGTTTGTCTCAACGCTGAACTGTGTGGCACACAGACAAGTCTGACAACATTGAAAATTTAAATCATAAATTTATATAATGACAAACCCTGGTTAAGTCTGCTCAAAAGTGTTTGCCAAACTTTGTCTCCGAGGGAACAATTTATGCTACAAAATGAAAAGCTATAGTTGCTAAGACATCCTTTGCAGTGGAAGGTATCTATTTCATTTGAAAATGATTACTTTCCCAATAAACAAATCTTTAGGTACACAAAGCTTAAGATATGGCCTTTCTTGTTAAACAATGGCTGTAATGTAGTCAGAATGAGTAATGAGCAATGTGTTCCTGTTTTCCAGGAGCTATATTCAGCATTTTGTTCTTTTTCTTCTTCTTCTTCTTCTTCTTCTTCTTCTTTTTTTTTTTAGCTTAACAAAGATCATCTAGTTTTCTTTCTCAAGAAGCTAAAGTTGAAATTTGCTTTGCTTACCATCACCTGGGGACTCAGGAATACAAGTCTTCTCCTCTCTTGTGTATGCATTTTTCGTTCTTATTTTGTTTTCTGGCTTTCCTTTTCTTCTGTATTTTCTCCCTCACTTTTCTAATGAAAAATGCATCCATGTCTCCACATGATTGCAGCCCTTCATCATATAGCCTTATTCTTAATCAGAGTGAAATAAGTTTATTTCAGTGTTCTACTTTCTGACCTTGATGATATCCATACAAATAAATACCTGATTATTCCAACTTCAGAGCTCTGAGGACAAATTTGGACAAAAAGTGACTTGTCTTAACATGTCAGAAAGAGGTTGAAAACATTACTGTTTTCTTTTATGCATAACATTACAACACCTATTGTGGATTTTCTTTTTCTTTTTTTCTTGGTTTTCATGTGTGTGGGCATGGTATTCATTTACATGCATATTTGCATGTGGGTGGTTGGGTGCATATGCATATGAGTACACATGCTTGTAGCCTCCCAAGGTTAGCCTTCATTCTTCATAGATGCTGGCATTATAAGGCAAGGTCAACAAATCAAACCCAGAGCTACCAGATTTGGTGAGACTCACTGGTCAGGTTGCTGTGGGGAATCTTGTGACTCTACCTTCCAAGCTGGAGTTGCAGGAGGGCAACCACACTGACCTGGCATTTACCGGGTTCTGGGGATTCAAATGTAGGTCCTCATGTTTGCACAGAAAGTACTTAACTACCATGCCATTTAACTAGCCCTAGAACCACCAAAACACTAGAATGCTTACATTTTTAGTTAACTTTTGTATATGTCATTGAATACAATATTGTATCATGACCATTGAAGACACTTAACAGTGCTTGTTAAATAGAAAAGATTGTATTAAATTTAATTTCTTTGTATCGTATAAACACTTTTACTCACTTTTTAGCAATGATATTCTGTCAAGTTATATTTGACAGAATCAAGCAAGATTTAGGTTACAAAATAAAATTTCTGAATAAAAAAAGATTCAAGGGACTGGAATCCATTTTTCATTAATGGTCAAATCTCACCTACAACTTAGAGCATCAATGAGTTTGCCTAGAAGGTAGACCCCAGGTCATTTTTAGCACTCATGAAAAGATTTAGGGAATTTTCTAAACTCTGGCAGCTGTGAATCAAAACTGCACAATCCAAAATTCAACACTTTGTAAATAGATTTTTTTCTTTGCATGGGATTTTCTAATATTATCTGAAAAAAATATTCCAGTTAAATTTACTGTGTAATTATGTGAGAAAATATAAAAACAACATGTGGATGTTTACAATATGAGATATCAACAACACACAACCAGCTTTATTGGCTTTTTGTCCACTGAGTTCCTTATTTTGGTTCCTGTATGATGCCAGCTGATTTTATGCAGCTTTATGAGCAAACAACACTTTCTAAAGGGTGTAGGTGAAACCTGTTTTTTACCTGTAAAGTTTAAATGATATCTGTGTATTTGACCTTTTCTTCTATAACTTAGCTCTCCAAGGACCTCTTGGTAAAAATTAGTTTGTTAGCTGCCATCTTAGGATATGAGGCCCCAAAGAAAGTCAACTGTGTTATTTCTGAAGGTTAATACACAACTAGATACTTTCTATAGAATTCCACCTGAATAGGAGGCATAATTGGAGTGCATGTATGCGTGTGCATGTTTGTGTGTGTAAATATTGGTAAATTCAAATTTCCTTTCCATGGAGGCACAGAAACTGGAAGAGAAACAGTTATGAAATTGCTGGAGAGATGAGCAATGAAATTGGGTGTTTTCTGAAAGATTGTGATAAAAACCAAAAAAAGTCAACTATTTTGTCCTCAGGTACATCAATACTAGGAAACAGATGAATATTTTTATCTGAACTGACAGTTTGGCATATTATTTGGCTATCAAGATACTTAATAATAGCTTTCCTCTTTCACTTTCTCACCACTCTATCAACATGTCTTCCAGTCCTTTAGCTACTTTGGGCTTTGTGTAGTCAGGTTAAACTGCTGCAATCTCCATCTTTAAGTGAGGATTAGAGGGCAGGGTAGAGCTAAGTGGTTTCCACGGTTATTGTAAGTTGTGTAGGCATCTTGTCGAGCACTTGGTTATTATTAGGCAGCACACAAAATTTTTTTTAAACTTCTAAGTAAAAATATCACAAAATAATGAGATTTTTCTCATTATTCTAGATTCCCTGGAGCTACTTCCTCAGTTTTTCTATTGATGTTTCCGTTGTAAATCAAACATTAGGAATAGAGAAGAAAGGAAAGCAACTGCTTTGGAATCTTTCACATTTGGATAACAAATAACTACTGAAATCGTATTTAACCATGAGCATATATTTATGAAATATTAAATATATTGTGAACAGTATAAAAATTCACTGGAGTAACTTAAGTACTTTATTTTCTAACTACAATATAAACTAACATCTGGGAGTTTTATAGAGTAGACTTGAGATCTTATATATTATATTTGAGATATTTCTCTAGATTTACATCTTTCAGTTTCTTTTGTCTATATTGTTATCATAACAATTTCTTTTTTTAAGAAAATAAAAGCTTATAGCATAATTCAAAATTATTTAATTGAGTAATTTTAGCTTCATGCTAAAATGCATTTAAAAATAGTATTAATTTATTTATTTATCAATTTATTTATTTGTTCTTCTAGTGCTTGGAAGGGAACACAGAGCCTTTCATATGCTAGGCAGGTATTCTCTCTCTCTCTGACCTATAACTTTAGTTCATTTATTCCTACTAATGTTTTAATAACTGGTTTTTATTATATATGTATTAGTGTTATACATATATGTGTGTGTGTGTAAGTGTGTGTATGTGTGTGTGTGTGTGTTATCACAAGTACTTAGTGCCTGTGGAGGCCAGGGAGGGCAACAGATCTGGAATTGGGCTTACAGACTGTTGTGAGCTGCCATGTGGATGCTGGGAAATGAACCCAGGTTCTCTGTAAAAACAGCAAATGGTATTAGCCACTGAGCCATCTCTCCAGCGCCTTTATTCTTATTACTCATGTGTGAGTGTTTCTGTGTGTATTACATGTGTATGGTATATGTATGTGTTAATCCACACCCTCATGTGCATGGACGTAGAGGTCAAGACAGATTAGGTGTTGCTTCGTGTTTGACTGCTTTGATACACTGTTGCTCACTGAACCAGAAGCTCATGATTTTAGCTAGAGGAACTGACAAAGTGCTTCCAGGATCTACTTGTCTCCTTCCCTAGTGCCAGGGTCATAGTCACATGTGGCCAAGTCCAGTTTTTATTATTATTATTATTGATTATGGAAATTCAAACACTTAATGAGCCATTTTCCCATCCCTATTTACTATTTTATAGACAAAATATTTGCACATATTTTTAATATACAATAGAATAGATGCCTCTGCATACTATGGGTGATGACGATGCCTATCAACATATTCCTCATAATCCACACTAATTTTGTGGTGAGAAAATTTAAATAAAATTTCAATAATTTGCACATTAGATCTCTTGAGTTTACTACTCCTTTCTTCTGATATTTTTGTACCCTCTGACCACTATGTGTGCAGTACATAGCCACCCCTGGGAATGACCATTCTGTTCTCTGTTTGGTATGCACAACTTGATTTAGTTCTGACATGCCAATGAAATAATATAATACTGTCTTTCTGTGCTAGTTTCCTTTTACAATAATGCTTATCCATGTTAGTAATGTGGAAGGAGTTCCTTTTTTCTTAAAAGTTGAACACTGATACACAATATATGCAGTATATATTCTTCATTCTTACCTTATGGGCAATTAGATTGGTTCCATATTTCAGCAATGGTGAATAGTATTACAGAGAACACAAGTGTAAAATCCCTCTTCAACATGCCTTCTACAATGAACTACTATCAAAAAGTTGTGATACATCTTACCTCCCTAGCCCTTACATTTACTTTTAAAAAACTAATATCAAAGGACAGAATGTAATTTTTCCAAGGTTCTGAACACAGAGATATTTAGGGGAACATCAACACTGATTATGAAATAAAAAACAATTCCTCAAGAGAGAGGGCTTCGGGCATTGAGACTAGAAGTATTGCTCGATCATGAGAAATGATCCATTTTTATACAACACTCATGAGAGTAATAATGTCAAGTTTACCTCCTTGAAGCTCATACATACAAATGAGGCCTTTAAAATTTAAATAGGAATATCAAGGTGCCATTTTAATTTGCTTTCTCCCTGAACGCTAATGGTTGAACATCTCATATGCTTAGTCCTCATGATCTTTCTTAGCCCAGTGCCTACTCAAATCTTTGTTCATCTTTAAGATTGGATTAACTTCTTTTATTATTGAATTTTAAGAGTCATTTATATTTTATGATACAAATCTCTTATCAGATGTGTTTTGGAAACATTATTCCAAGTATTTTTCTCTCTCCCTTTGTTCCTTCCTTCTTATTTCTCTCACTGCCTTGTGTGTGTGTGTGTGTGTGTGTGTGTGTGTGTGTGTGTGCACATGAGTGTTTGTTTTGGATATGTGAATGCTGCAGCATGATTGTAGGAGACAGAACAATTGCAGCATGTTGGCATTCACCTTGAAGCAGGGGCTCTTGGTAATTGCCTCTGTGTACACAAGGCTAGCCATTGTATAGAGTTTCAGGGATTCTCCTGTCTCTAAGTCCTTACTTATCACAGGAGTGTGAGAACAATTACCCTAATTTGCCATCCTAATTCACATGATTCTGCAGCATCTAAACTCAGGTTCACACACAAGCATGGTATCTTAGTTGGAGTTACTATTGCTGTGATGAAACTCGATGACCAGTTTGGGGAAGAAAGGTTTTACTTGGCTTACACTTCCACATAGCTATTTATCATTGTAGGAATTTAAGACAGGAACTCAAGCAAGGCAGGAATCTGGTGTCAGGAGCTGATGCAGAGACCATGGAGGAATGCTGCTTACTGGTTTGCTCCTCATGGCTTGCTTATCCTACTTTCTTATAGAACCCAGGATCATCAAACCAGGGGTTGCCCCACTTACAAAGGATTAGGTCTCCCCCATCACTCATTAAGAGAAATGACCTACAGGTTTGTCTGCTGCCTAAGCTTATATGAACCTTAAACTCAACTGAGGCTCCCTCCTTCTCAATGACTATAGGTTGTGTCCAGTTGACATAAAGCTAGCCATAATGCATGGCTTTCCTCACTGAGCCACCTTCCTAGCCATAATTTTATTAGTGGATTTGATTTTTCAAAATTGTTTTGTAGTTTTTTGAGATTGCATCATAATTAATTATATCATTTTTCCCCGTTTCTCTCCTCCATCCAAACTTTTTCCACGTATTCTTCCTTGCCTCTTTCAAATTCATGGGCACTCTGTTGTGTGTGTGTGTGTGTGTGTGTGTGTTTGTGTGTGTGTGTGTGTGTGTGTGTAGGAAGATAATCTAAATGCGTAAAATTATCTATTCTGTCAATATAATGTTACATGTTTGTGTATGTTTTCAGGACTGGTCATTTGGTAATAAGTAACCAATTTGTGTGCTCATTCCTGGAGAAGACTATTTCTCTTGTCCTCAGTATTTAATTCTTTGTGTAGAAGAGAGTACTCAATAGTGCTCCCTTGTCCTGATTACTATGCCTATTGGTGTGTATCCTTGCTTAGCTCATGTTTGGGCACTCGTGTTGGAGAGACCTATCAGTGTAGCCTCTGACATTCCTCAAAGATATAATCTCTTAGGATACTTTCATATCTTATGGCTCTTATAATCTCTCTGTCCTTTATTCTATAAGAGTCCTTGACCTTTTTGTGTGAGCATTGTGCTGAGGGTGAGTCAACTGGGACAGAGCTCTACACTTTGTAGTTTGATTGGCTGTGTTTTTTTGTAATGGGCTTGGTTCATTGCAAAGAGAGGTTTCCATGATGAGGAGTGAAGTTTTTGTATTTTATTGGTAGATTTTAAAGGATTTTCTATGTAAGCAAACACTGTCTGTCAATAAGGTTTACTCTCATTCATAGCTGTGTATTATTTATTCTATTTTTATCTTACCATATTGATAAGGACCTCTTGTGAAATGATGAATAGAAGTAATGAGAGCATATATGTTTTACTTGTGCCCAAAAGGGAGGTATTCTGGTAAAATTTTTACATGAAGATCCTTATTAATTTGTAAGAGACTTATTTTTAATTTGCTAAGTATCTGTACCATGAATATCTTTGAAATTTAGACAATGCTTTTCATTAGTTAAAGATTATTTTATGTATTTATTTAATGTATATGAATGTTTTGTCTGCATGTGTGTCTATGTATCACATGCATGCATGGTGTTCATTGGGGTTAGAAGATAATGTCACATCCTCTGGAACTGGCATTTCAGATGGCAGTGAGGTGCCATGTGTGTACTGGAAACTGAAACCAAGTCTCAAAAACTTCACATCAGTTCTCTCCTGCACCTAGAAATATTGTTTTTACATGTACTGAGATGATCTTTGTGTTAGTGAATTATTTAAATTGACTGACAAATGACAAAACACGTTTTTCTTGGATAGGCTCACATGATAGATTTTAGCTTCTATTCATAAATGTGTCTATGTATATGTTTATTTTGCTGAATTCTATATGTTAACAATTTGCTAAGCATCTGTACATTTATATCCACAAGAAATACTTAAGTCTGATTTTTTATATTGTCTTTGTCTAGTTTCAGAGTTTAGAATAAGTTTCTACTATTAAAGTGATGGAAGAATTTTAATAGACTTTCTTTCCATTGACCTGATAATATTTGTTACTTACATATTTGGTAGAATTTACCAATTCACCATCAAGACAGTAATCTCATATTTGTATGCATAGAGATTAATGTTTTAAAATAGAGATCAATAGATTTTTGAAAATCCATACTTTTTTCTTTTTGAATTATCTCATTTCAAATGCATTTTATTTCTTTTAAGTTACTGGTTATTCTCAGTTTGTTCAAATATCCTCCTATTATATTTTTATGTGTCATCCTTCATACCATCTATGGGAAACTTAACTTTTTCCAAGCTCTTTAGTTTTTGCTATAGAGTTTAAGAGTGAAAATAAATGATTTTATTATCATCTTTTTTATTAATTTAAGTAGAATGCCCTTTCATTTCTACAAACATTGACACTGGACAAGTGCCCCTAATAGGCCATGTGTTAAATACTCTATCCCTAGTTAGTATTGTTAAGAGGAGGTAGAATATTTAAGACATGGCTTTAGTAGCAGGTATTAGATCACTGAGGGGAGTTTACCTTTAAGGCAGATGGTGGGATTCGGTCTCTTTCTCTGCTCCATTTCTCTCAGTGGATAGGCCTCTTCTCTTGAATGATCATATCACATAAACTCAAAAAACTGAGGGAAATTGGTTATGACTGAAACTTTCTATACTATGATATACAACCTGTTGAGTCCAGTTAGTCTTGCTTATATGTGCAGACTGTTTGGGTTTGGATAATTTATTAGGGACCTAGTAGTACCACTTAGTAGCTATTAATAGCCTGTAGCTCTTTATCTAAGGGTAGTAGAGACTCCTGAGATTTCCCTTACCCACATTGGGTATCATCTGGTGTTGTAATTTTATAGGTCTTGGTTAGGCAACCATAGTGTTGAGATAGGAGTGTAGCTTTCTATCCTGTATAGAAAATGCTATGTTGTGTGTTATCTTGGTCCTCTGGCTCTTAATCTTTTCACTTCCTTGTCAACAACCTTCCCTGAGCCTTACATATGGGGTTTATCACCTGTGAACTTCATAAAAGTGACCAAATGGCAATATATTTCCAAAGATGTAATAGTGGCACTTCTATCTTAGAGTAACCAAGTCATCTAACTGGACTTCAGCCTGATCAGTAGAAGGGGATTCATTCCTGGTACTTCAGATCTAACCAGCTACCCTGGCTGGTGAGGTCATAGGCCACAGAAGAGAACCAGCTATTGCCACTAACACAGTACAATTCCCAATTGCATTCTTATGATTATCCCCACAGATAAGTGTCACTTTTACCCATCATCTAAGATGTTCTTTTATGCTGTAGATGGGGATCTTTACAGCAATTCATAAAATGTTCAAAATGTAGAGCATTACAGACTGTAGCATGTCCAAACTTAGTTGATATGTTTAGTCCACAACAAAATTCAATATTTTCAAAACTTGAACTCAAGTTTTCCCAGTTTTTTTAAAATGTATTTTTAGACTTATCTCTTAAAGAATAACCTATCCCACTCTCCAGCAGGGGCGGATAAACTCTGCAGGTCACCAGACCCACAGCTCCTGCTGAGGGAAACTGCATGGCTACCCACTGCCACCTCAAACTGAGCAAGCCAACATCTGCAGGAGTCTCTGAAGGACAGACTCAGATCCTGACCAGAGGGGTGACAGGAGGCACATAAATCCAAGTGCCACAACTGACCAGGAGCCATCTAATCATGAACCACTGAAGCCATGGGCAAACATCAGTGCAAAAATTTACATAATAATACAAAGGACAACATGGTAACTCCAGAAGAGAGTGGCGATCTTACAAATACAAGATCTGAACTGAGCAATGAAGAGGAAACAGAAGGAAGCAACATCAAAAATTCCTTTTTGATGATCGTCGAAGCTCTCAAAGAAGATATGAAAAAAAGCCTTAAGGAAATAGAAGAAAATACAAACAAAAAATTGGAAGAGATGAACAAATCTGTGAAAGAAACATGCCAGGAACTAAAAGCCGAAATGGAAGCAATAAAAAAGGCACAAAATGAGGCAAAGATGGAAATAGAAAACCTGAAGAAAAAAGCTGGAACCACAGATACAAGCATAACAAACAGAGTTCAAGAGATGGAAGATAGAA
>PVIH01022332.1:0-27485 GCA_004025045.1 Sigmodon hispidus | reverse complement strand
GTCTCAGCAGATGCTGATGGTGTGGCATGGACAGTCTCAGCAGATGCTGATGGTGTGGCATGGACTGTCTCAGCAGATGCTGATGGTGTGGCATGGACTGTCTCAGCAGATGCTGATGGTGTGGCATGGACTGTCTCAGCAGATGCTGATGGTGTGGCATGGACTGTCTTAGCAGGTATTAATGGTGAGGTGTGGCCTGTCTCAGCAGATGCTTATGGTGTG
Organism: Sigmodon hispidus; assembly: GCA_004025045.1. Lineage (NCBI taxonomy): Eukaryota > Metazoa > Chordata > Mammalia > Rodentia > Cricetidae > Sigmodon > Sigmodon hispidus. The sequence continues at coordinate 27,263 of PVIH01022332.1, read as the reverse complement.
GCATGGACTGTCTCAGCAGATGCTGATGGCATGGCATGGACTGCTTTAGCAGATGTGAGTCTTGAATTTGTGACAACTGCAGACCATAAATAAGTACCAAGAATGTGACTACAGAACCTTCTGTCTTAGTAAGCTCCAGCTGCAAACAAAAAATACCACAGACCTGGTGACTTAAAGCATAAAATTTGGGACCTAGGGAAATAATTCAGTCAGTAAAGTCCTTACCTCAAAAGCACGAGGATCAGAGTCCCAGCTCCAGGACCCTTATTTCAAAAGAGCTGGGTATGGTGGCACATTTGTAATCCTGTCTCTAGGAAGTAGAAACAGGTGGATGCTGAGGCTCATTGGCCTGCCTTCTTGGTAGGTTACAGGCCACCTTATCTCAAGAAAAAAAAAACAAGGGGGGGCTGGAGAGATGGCTCAGAGGTTAAGAGCACCATCTGCTCTTCCAGAGGACCCGGGTTCGATTCCCAGCACCCACGTGGCAGCTAACAACTGTCTGTAGTTCCAGTTCCAGGCAAACACCAAGGCAAATAAATAAATAAATAAAGTTTAAAAAAAAAAAAAAAAACAAGGTGGAAGGTATCTGGGAAAAAACTCTCAGAGTTGACCTCTAATCTCACACAGCCACATATGAACATAAACCCCTTGTGTACTTCACACACACACACACACCAAAACTTTATCTCTTACAACTCTAGAGATTGGAAGTACAAGTTCATAGCAAAAGTACATTCCAGTTCTAAGGACAGCCTTCTTCCAAGTTATGGACAGCTGCCTTCTAAGTATATCTACACATGATAGAAAGAGAGGGATGAGCAAGTGCTCCCTGGGGCTTTCTATAGGGACATGTGTCTCATTTATGAGTACTCCTCTCCCATGACCCACTCACCTCCCCAAAGCCCTACTCTCTAATGCCATCACACAAGGACAGGGATGTCTGCTTCAACACTCGTCCACTCAACCCTGTCATCCAAGTCCTGGACCACTGGGAATACAGTCGCTGTGCTCACCTACCTCAAAGCCCAGGAGCATCACTAAATGAATACATATATGCAATGTGTTGCATCAGTAGGATAGAATTTCATATAACAATTGCAACTGCAAGCCTTAAAGTCACAGATAAGGACACCTGTGACCTCTGAGGTCACAGTATTTGCTTCCACTGCTGGAGGTCTTAAGGAATCAGGAAGCCTCCAAAGAAAAGCCTTGGAAACTGAAGACTCCTTCCTTCTAGGGAACATAGGTAATGACCAAGCTAATGTTTACCATTAGGAAAGAAAACCAACATGGATTATCAGATCAAAGGCAAATGATACAGCCACTATGAGTCATGGTGGTCTGGCTCTCCAGTCAAATTCCTTCAGTTCAGCATGCCCTGGGGCAAGGGTGACTTTTCCCTTTGCCACCCACCCCCCAGACAAATGAAAACTCTTTCACATGGTTGTCCAGTGTGGTAACATATCACAGGCCAGTCCTTCTTTCTCTGCCTGCAGAGATTCTGCACTCTCCACACACCCTCTCTCATCCCACTCACTCTAGAGACTGGAAATCCTGCTCTGACCTCAGCTGAGAGGAAGAAAACTGTGTCTCTACTCTGACAGATAAGCCTGACCACAGTCATTCACTGAGTGCATCCTCCCATGCTCCTTGGAGGCGGGCACTGCTGTCACAGCAGTCCCCTTATTGCAGTCTGGATCTTGTATGTCACAAAAAGGTCTGTATGTTAAAGGCCTGGTCCCAAAGATGGTGCTGCTGAGAGGTGTTTGGATAGGATAAGGGACCTGATGGGAAGTCCTTAAGGAAACATGCTCTCTAAGGGGATTGTAAAATTGTAGCACTGACCTTTTTCTCTTTTGCCTTTTTTTTTTTTTTTTTTTTTTTTTTTTTTTTTTTTTTTTTTTTTTTTTTTTTTTTTTTTTTTTTTTTTTTTAATGAAATAAGTGGATTTGGTCCAGTTGGTGCTTGTATAACTATAACCTTGCTGCAGGCCCAGAGCAACAGGGTTAGACAGTTGTGAACTGGAGACTCCTCTGAACTGTGAGCCAAAATCTTGCTTTTAGTAAGTTAATTATATCTCATACACTTTATCATTGTGGTGGGAATCTGTCTGGGAGGTCTCTATCAGTGAGAAGCATATTCCACAATCTCCGGCAAATGCTTGAAGCTGTAATTAGTGCCAACCACTTTGGATACTATGTTTTTGTTTTTTGTTTCCTGTGCATGTGTACCTACAATAAAATTTAACATCTGGATATAGCAAAAAAAAAAAGTGACACCAATAACTCATAATAAAATAGAACAATCATAATAGCATAGTAATAAGTAATAAAATTGTCTGTACCATTATTCTTGTACTGTGGGGCCATTATTAAGTGAGAGTTAGTTGACAAGAATCCCTAGAAGACCAAGAGTTGATCACTGAGGTAGTCCTTATTCATGAGTGGACAATATTTAGAGCATGGATACATTGGACAAAAAAAGGATTTTCTTTTTTTTTTTTTTTTATTTAAAAGGGTTTTTTTCTCACTTTACATACCAACCACAGTTCCCCCAACTTCCTCTCCTCCCATTTATCCCCTGCTTCCCCCTACCCAACCCTCTACCCACTCTTGAGAGAGGGTAAGGCCTCCCAAGGAGAATCAACAAAGCCTACAACTCAAATTGAGGCAAGAGCAAGTGCCCCCTCCCCCATCAAAGCTGAGCACAGTATCTTTCTATAGGGAATGGGCTCTAAAAAGCCAGTTCATGCACTAGGGATAAAGGCTGGCTCCACTGCCAGAGGCCTCACAAACTGCCCAAGCTACACAACTGTCATCCATATTCGGAGGGCCTAGTTCAGTCCCATGTGGGTTCTCCAGCTGTCAGTCCAGAGTCAGTGAGTGCCCAGTAGCTTGAGTCAGCTGCCTCTGTGGGTTTCTCCATCATGATCTTGACCCCTTTGTGCATATAATTCCTCCTTCTTCTCTTCAACTGGACTGGGAGCTTGGCCCAGTGCTTAGCTGTGGATCTCTGCATCTGCTTCCATCAGTTGCTGGATGAAGGCTCTAGGATGACAATTTAAGTGGTTGTCAATTTAATTACAGGAGAAGGCCAGTTAAGGAACATTCTCCACTATTGCTTGGAGTCCCAGCTGGGGTCATCCTTGTGGATTCCAGGTTTCTCCCTAACCCCAAAATTGCTCTCTCAAGGTATTTCTTCACTCTCTCCCTCTGTCCTTCCCCCAACTGAACCATCCCACACCCTCCTCTTTTCTTCCCATCTCTCCATACCCCTTTCCACCCATTCTCCCAATTTACTCAAGATTTCTTCTCTATTTCCCCTTCCCAGGGGAATTCATAGACGTCTCTCTTAGGGTCCTCCTTGTTACTTAGCTTCTCTAGGGTTGTGGATTGTAGCCTGGTTATCATTAGCTTTATGTGTAATACCCATTTATGAGTGAGTACATACTGTGTTTGTCTTTCTGGGTCTAGTTTACTTTACTCAGTATGATTTTTTTCTAGTTCATCCATTTGCCTGTAAATTTCAAGATGTCATTTTTTTTAATTGCTGAGTAATACTCCATTGTGTAAATGTACCACATTTTAAAAAATCCACTCTTCAGTTGAGGAGCATGTAGGTTGTTTCTGGGTTCTGGCTATTACAAATAATCCTGCTATGAACATTGTTGAGCAAATGACCTTGTGGCATGAACGTCCATTCTTTGGGTATAAGCCCAAGACTAGTACTATTGCTGGATCAGAAGGCAGACTGATTTCCAGATTTCTGAGAAACTGTCATACTAATTTCTAAAGTGATTGTACAAGTTTATACTCCCACCAACAATGGAGAAGTGTTCCCCTTACTCCACATCTCCTCCAGCATAGGCTGTCATTGTTTTTGATCTTAGCCATTCTGGCAGATGATATCTGGGTTGTTTTGATTTGCATTTCCTCAATAATTAAGAATATTGAGCAATTCATAAACTGTCTTTCAGCCATTTGAGATTCTTCTGTTGAGAATCCTGTTTAGATCTGTACTCCATTTTTTTAAATTGAATTGTTTGGTATTTTGACTACTAGTTCCTTGAATTCTTTATATATTTTAGAGATTAGCACTCTGGCTGATGTAAGGTTGGTGAAGATCTTTTCCCATTTTGTAGACTGTTGTTTTATTGGCTGTGTTCTTTGCTTTACAGAAGATCCTCAGTTTCAGGAGGTCCTATTTATTAATTGTTGTTCTTCGGGTCTGCGCTACTGGGCGTTATATTTAGGATGTGGTCACCTGTGCCAATGTGTTCAAGGCTATTTCCCCTTTTCTAGACGAAGAGATGATTTTCATCTTCAGTAAGACACAGTAGAACAGACTGTATGCCTGTTAAGAATAGACTCCACCAGTGGTCAACATGACCAGCCTTTCACAGCCATTTGTAAGTCATCCATGAAGGGAATCCCTAAGAAAGGGTTCTATGGATCATTTTGCATACATGGAGATCTGAGGAGAAAGGGAGTGGAGTGACTCATCCAATGTCCCATGGCTGCTGAGCACCAGGGTAAGGCTTTATCTCAGAGCTAATGACAACCCATCTAGATCTCTTTCTACCTGCCCACATTAAGTAATTAAGTGAGAGTTTCCAAGTCGGAATAGAAGATGTTTGACAAGCAACCTCTGAGATTTTTTCTTGCTCTCAGTCATATGACAGACCTTTCTATTTTAAGCGGTCAACTTTCTCTTTCGTTACAGTAAACCAAGTTTGACCAAGTTTCTGTTCCCCGAATCAGTTTCTTTATCTGAATTAGGTAAGAATATCACGTGAACTTATTAGTGTCTAGCTTTGTGTAAACTCTCAAGTCTAGCAAGTCTAGCACAAAGTCCTCCAGTCCCCCAAAAGACAGCTGATATTAGGAGAGATCAGCTATTCGCAAAACCATTATCACTTTTTGGTGACATCTGTACAAAGTACTGGGATGGGTCTAGGATCTGATTCACCCTAATCTCTACTCTACCCTTGAGAAGAGTGATGCTGAGAGAAAAAAACAATGGCTTCCTAAAAACACGCAGCTAAGAGCTGGTTGTGGATCAATTAATTGGTGCAGGGCTTGCCTGGCATGCACAAGGTCCTGGGTTCAAGGCCCAATAAAGAATAAAACCAGATGATATAGTGGTGCCAGTCTGTCTTCCCAGAACTGAGAAGGTAAATGCAGAAGGATCAGATACTCAGAATCATTCTTGACTTTAAGTAAGTTTGAGGCCAGCTTGGGATAAATGAGACTCTGTCTCTAGATAAAGAAAGAAAGAAAAGAAAAGGAAAATCATGCAGCTGGACCTTGAATCTCAGGCTGCAGGATTTGTTTTGTGGGTTCAGTAAAGGACAGTCAGGAAGTGATAAATTTGAACTCTGACTTGGCCACTTTCTTATGCTCTTACAGAGCTGCTTATTTGTGCATCCCCAGATGTAAACATACAGGGCAACGACAGTGAGAAGAGAATGCATGAAAAGTGCCCACTTGAATGCCTGACCTACTGCAGGTATCCAGACCACTGAGCTCTGCTTTCAGTAATATGCACAGCTTCTCTTTATTATTCTCATTTTCCATGTTTTCTAGCCATTCATCAAACAACACAGAACTTAAAGATACAGTGGATTCGAGGCTTGGATTCCTGTGAGAAAGCTCTTGGCTGAGGATTACAATTTGCATATGTTAATGTGCTAGATCCGCAGTATGGCAGTTTGAGGGGTGGTGGAATCTTTAAAAGGTGAAGCCAAGCAGAAGGTAATCAGATTGTAAGACACCATCCTTAAAAGAGAGTAACACACACACACACAATCGTAAAAGAAAGAAAACGCACAAAAAATAAAAGCTCTTGAATATTTTTGAACATTCTGCTAAGTAAATATTGTATTTAAAAGGAAATGAAAACACATACATAAAAAACTAAAATAAATTTATAAAATTTTTAATTTCATAAAAATTAATTGTGGAGGCATTTTTAAACATTCTATTAAATAAATCTGGGGTTTGAAAAAATTAAAAACAAAATATACGCTACTTGGACCTGAGTCACAGACAGTGTGATACTGATGGCAGATATGTAGTTATATCTATATGTCTGTCCACACACACGTGTAACATTTATGCTACATATATAGTCATATACATAAAGATAGTATATAAAGGGACAGTACATTCAAGGAATGTAGACATGCTTCCATATTAAAAATTACTAAGTAGGGACTGAGAAGATGGCTCATCAGGTAGAAGCCATGCAGTCAAGCACTCATGAGGCCATAAGTTTTGGAGATGGCTGGGACTTGCTAGCTGTCAATTTAGCCCAGAGCTCCAGGGCCAGTGAGAGACCTTTCCTCCAGGAAATAAGGCAGAGAGTGATAAAGGAAGTAACTTAGAAATGGGGGGGGGGGCTTAGAAAATCATTACAATGTTTCTAATAGGAAAATCAGTCACAATGTTTCTAGTAGGAAAATCAGTTACAACGTTTCTAACAGGGACATCAGTTACAGTGTTTCTAACAGAGAACTCAGAAATTGGTTGTTTATTATCAGTTAATGACACATAAAAAAACCAACAATATCCTGTCACAAACTAGTAATTATGGTTCCAGCTCATCATGGAATGGGTAGTCCATGTTCATTTTAGAGTTGTTGGAGTACTCTAGTTTGCTTTCTATGGCTATGAAAAGCACAATGACACTGTGACCAAAAGCAATTGGGGGGAGAAAGATTTTATTTTAACTTATGACTCTCAAGTCACACTTCATCAGTGAGGAAAGACAGGACAGGAACTCAAGGTAGGAATGTAAAAGAAAAAACACTGAAGCAGAGGCCATGGAGAGCTGGTTACTGCTGCTGCTCCCCATGGCTCGCATATCCTGCATTCTTATGCAATTCGTGGCCACCTGCCCAGGAGTGGTACCCCTCCCTCACAGAGGGTCTGGCCTTCCCTCATCAATCATTACTCTATAAAATGCACCCCCTACTTGCATACGGGCCAGTCTGATAGAGGCATTTTCTCAACAGACGTTTCCTCTTTCAAAATGACTCTAGTTTGTGTCAAGCTGACCCCAAAAACCCAAAAACAAAAAAATCAAAACAACAAAAAAACCAGCACATAGAATAATGAATGAGCTAATCATCCTAGGAAGTTTGTTGAATCAGTAAAAAATAATTAGTAAAATTAACATAAGTGATCATGTATTACTACATAAGTCTATGTGTTACTATTTGTTTCAGGATTAGTAATACAAGTCAATCTAAAAAAAAAAAAAAAAAATCCTCTTTCCTTAGCAATAGATCTGGGCATTTCCTTACAATTTAACAATGAAGAGTTCAAACACAATTTCACTAAGTCAGAATGCAGAGCAGATAAAACGGTTTTGCCTTGGGTGGTATCTCGTTAATGAAATGATTTCAAGAGGGTAACGTTTTCTAGGAAATAGATTCAAAAGGAAAAAAGCCTATGAACTTTGAGTAGGGGAGAGGCAAGCTCTGAATGATTCTGATAAATGGATGTGGGAAATGTCAGGTATTCAGTCTTCCTCAGGCTGGGATGGTAATAATGTCACTTGGCAGAGGAAGTCAATGAAAATGTCATAGGTAATAAGAACAGAATCCGAACAGTAGCACATACACTAAAGATTTATGAACAGATGTCATGGCATTATAGAATGATAGGCATTCCATCTAGGGGAGACAGACTCTTTGAATGGTAAGGATCATGGGAGAGTCCTAGGATAATTTTAAGACATGTTAAGGACAGATTGCTTAAAATGACCTGTCTGGACACAGGCCCTTAGGAAACAATTCACTACAAGGAGATGTGAGGTAGCAGAGTGAGCTAGAAGCTAACACATAAAATACAATATTGTAGAAGATGTACAGTAATTCAGCCACACGCCAAACATTACCTGTTCTATTTATGAACCAGCTCTCGTCTTGTGCTCCAAACAATTTTCCCCAGGGGGAAAATTCATGATACATTTAAGCTGATCTGTCTGATTCCTCCTTTGACTCTTTTATAAGCACAAATTTAGAAACATAACAAAACAGTGTCCAGGATTAAGCAGTTGTCTCCAGTAATGAAACTGTATAAAAGCTGCCTAGTAGAAGCCAGTGTTGAACTTGGACCATGCTCTCCAGGAACTATCTATGAGCCTAAGGGGTGCAGAAGAAGACCTGAGTCCTTTGTTTCCCAGAGGAAGATGTCCCTCTTTTCATGTCAAGGGGAGCCTAAATTTTATATGAGGAGTGAAATAAACCTTCTCAGATACAAAAGAGGTGTGTCCACAGCTTCTCAGCAGGCATTGACTGGGCAAATGTGAACTTGTAATAACATATAAATAAAAATTGGCCCTTATCTGTGATATAGTTACTCTGGGTGAACAGTTCTGTTGGAATCATTTCAGCCTTTGCTATTCAGTAGAAATGAGAAAGAAATATGCATCTTATTTGAATTTTAAAAGTTTTCTGGTTGGAGAAAGTAGCAAAGTGTTTTCTCCTCTGGGTTCTAGTGCCTCACCAGCCACGTGTAGTTGACCTGGCATGAATTACCTTCTGTTAAGCAAGACTTTAGTCCAATTAAACAGTAGTTGGCTACCAGTATTTGGGGACATGTTGACATTCTGCTCATCATTGTGGTTTTTAGGCATCATGACTAGATAGAACCACTGATTACTTTTCTTCCTTGGCACTTTGTGCATACCACTCAAGACCATGAAAGCTTGTGCTCAGGGAATAGGCTTCTAGCTCAGATCCAGCACAATTTTTCCAAGTCCTGTATTTGTAACACATTGTGATTTCAGCAACAGGGACTCATCTTCAAAATCTAGCAGGCAACCAAGGGCACCACCAATAGCCTATATCATTTTAGGGGCCTCTTGAACTCCATTGACCAAGAACTAACTCTAAGGAAGGTTCCTCATCCCTGGTATGAGAATTTTTGTTAGCTAGCCTGTAATGGGGCCTTCAAGGGAAGCATTATTACCCGTAGTGGTATAACTTTACACACACACACACACACACACACACACACACACACACACACACACCCCTAGTGTTATTTATCCCTCCCCATTTCCTCTGAATTACTCTGTAGTAGTGCAAATGAGACTCGGGGGGGGGGGGGGGAAGGCTGAAATATCAGAGAGAGGAAGAACCACAGTCAATTCTTACCCAGCTGCCTTGCAACTTCCTCAACCTCGCTCCTGGTCGCTTCTGTCAGTCGATTTTGCCAGTAGCTTCTCCCAGTCGCTTCTGTGTCTGCCTGGTTTCTGTTATGCCCATGTGTAAGAATTTCCACCAGGGAGGCTGGACACGTTGTTATGAGTGGGGATTTTATTGCTACCTACAGAGAATGAGAACCCAGGTCGATCACCTAGCTCTACACAGCAGAAGGGGGTAAGAGAGCATTGCCCACAGGTGGAGGTTTTTTAAGAAAAACCTACATAATCAAGATGCGACACACCTTGATGTTCCAGGACTGGGCAAAGGGGTAAGGTGTAGCAGCCATTGGAGTTTTCTGGTGCAAATCCAACCTTTGAATCCATTGGCTGCTGCGGAAGTTCACTCACAGACCTGGGCCCTGCCCCCAGAATGAATCCAGGTCCTTACAGTTTCTAAGGAGCCCTTATACCCTAGCCCATCCAGGTTAGGATTAAAGGCATGTAGCCTTGAACTCATAGAAACAGAAATTTGTCTCTGGAATTATGGGATCAAGGGTGTTGGTCACCACTCCTGGCTTTCCCTGTGCTGGGATTAAAGGTGTGTGTGATTGAATCAGCTGTTTATCTTTGTATTCAAGGTTTAAGAATTTCCTGAGCTATCTGCCTAGAATTTGACTGTGTGCTCTCTCCCCAAAGTTCAGGTTTTATTAAATATGTAATATATATCCACATTACCCTCCTCACCTCATTAATTATGCCTCCATATCCCCCTCCATAGCACTATATTCTACTACTGCCACTTTCCTAAACCAGTGTCAATCTCTAGCTGCATTTTTAATCCTTATTCATAAGCCCACAGATAAATGTAGCTCTCACCCCTTCATCCAAGAACTTCTTTTGCTGCATATGGACCATCCCAGAAAATTGTAACTGGTGAAAATACAGAGAACCACTGACCATGGGGTACCCAGCCCCAGCTGATGTACCTGCAACACAAGATGCAAAAGTGTAGAGAAACATTGCAAGATGCAGAGGACCAGGACACCTCCTGTGAGACTGCATCATCTGTATATAGCATGTAAGCTGTACTTGTGGACCCCTAACAATATGGTTGCTTACACAAGACCTGAATAACAGCAATGCCACCTGACTTCCCAACATGGAGAAAGAAAATCTTTCAAAGCCCTGCCCCAGAGGAAAAACTACAGATAACTGTTGACTAATAAGAGAAGGAGAATCAGTCTTCCCCAGGAATGAGCATCCTAACTGGCTGTCCAATACCAAGAGGTTGGCCCTAAAAACATATACAGACAAGTAACACTTGTTTGCTTTCTTATAGTACCCAGGACCACCAACCTTCCCAAGAATGCCACTACCCATAGTGAGCTGGGTCTTCTAGCATCAATCATCTACCAGTAAATGCACCACAGGCTTGGCACAGGCCAGTCTGGTGGAAGCATTTTTTCAACTGAGATTCTAGCTTACGTCACATTAACATAAATACTAAATAGCACACATATGTAATAATAATAACTAAAGAAAATGAGGCTATGAAGTTGAGGGGGCAGGGGAGAAGGGGAAAGCAATGTGAATACAGTACAAATATAAAATGTAAAAGTAATTAAGAAAATAAAATTAAAAATATACTGTTTCCTTTCTGCTGGAAGCCTTCAATTCCAGGCATGTAGCTTAGAAATACTTCTTAAGAGTTCCGCTGTTTGTTCAAAAGACTAAATAACAAGTGTTTCAAGCATTGTGAGCAAGCCATGTATCTATCAACAGTTCTGTCATTGAAGTGTATGTCAATGAGGGAATCTGTGTTCCAATAAAACTTTATCTATAAAAACAGTCTTAGTCATAGTTCCATTATATGAAGTGCAACATTGTATCCTATGATAAAACACACTTTCCCACACAGTAGGCAGAGACGAACAAGGTCAAGATGACACAAATCTAGAGGAGAAAATCTTGGAAGAGAATTAACTGCAGATGATAGCAGGAGGGAGACACAGTTATTTGTTATTTAAAAGTATTATATGTACTAAAGTCCAGGTTCTAAGACAAACACATAAATACTAGTTCATTTATTCTTTTTTTTTTTTTTTTAAAAAAAAGAGCCCTTTATTTATTTATTTGCCTTGGTGTTTGCCTGGAACTGGAACTACAGACAGTTGTGAGCTGTCATGTGGGTGCTGGGAATTGAACCCTGGTCCTCTGGAAGAACAGTCAGTGATCTTAACTACTGAGCCATCTCTCCAGCCCCCATTTATTCCTTTTCAAAAGTTTATTTATTATGTATACAGTGTTCTGTCTGCATGAATGCCTGCATGCCAGAAGAAGACACAAGATCTCATTACAGATGGTTGTGAGCCACCATGTGGTTGCTGGGAATTCAACTCAGGACCCCTGGAAGAACAGTCAGTGCTCTTAACCTCTGAGTCATTTCTCCAGACAGCTCATTTACTTCTTTAAAAAAAAGGGGTGGGGGTGCTGGAGAGATAGCTCAATGTTAAGAGCACTGATTGCTCTTCCAGAAGACTGGGGTTCAATTCCCAGCACCCACATGGCAGCTCACAACTGTCTGTGGTTCCAGTTCCAGAGGGTTCAACACCCTTCACAGATACTTATGTAGGCAAAACACCAAAGCAAAAAAAAAAAAAAAAAAAAAAGGCTCTGGAAAGAAAGGAAATGGGAAGAAGGGTCATTCTCCCATCATCTAATCATCTACCATCAACAAGAATGGTGAACTAAGAATGCGCATAAGCATGTCCACGGAATGGACTTCAGGAGCCCGCTCTTTGGAGAGTTGCCACCAGGGAGGTGGGGATGTCTAGTGCGTACTGCTTCCAGGCTTGACAAAGCCACATGGGCTAAAGGAAGAAGGAATGTTCTATATCATCTTTGAGTATGTTTGTCCAGAAAGTATAATGAGGACGAGGAGCAGGCAAGCTGGTTTTATAGTCTGTAACCTGTGCCCCTGTTAACACACGACACTGAGCAGTTCTCATTCACTTTGGCACTCTAGACAGCTCAGTGTCAACGCTATAAAACTGCCATAATAACGAAAAGAGAAGAAAAGGAAGGCATGAAGAAGCTAAGAATGTTACCAAAGAACAAGCAGTAAGCCGGTGGTTGAGGTGGGATGTCTTTTTGTACACTGTGAATATCACTGGTAAATAAAGGAATTGTTTCGACCTATGGCAGGGCATCTTAGGAGGAGGCAGGAAATCTGAGCATAGATGAAAGGGAAGGAGGGCAGAGTCAAGAGACCCAATCCAGCCATCCAAGAAGCGAGATGTAAAAAATAAATAAGTCATGGGCCACATTACAAAACATAAATTAATAAAAATAAGTTAAATTAAGATACAAAAGCTAACTGACAATATGCCTGAGCCATAGGCCAAGTAATACATAATTAATATAAGACTTTGTGTGATTGTGTAAAACTACTAATCCAGATCTCAAGACTAGGCCAGGCCAAAAACTCATACAACAAATTCCTACAATAGGTTGTGGTGGCCATTGCTTTTAATCCTAGCACTTGAGAGACAGAGGCAGGCAGATCTTTGTGAGTTCAAGGCCAGCTTGGTCTACAGAGTGAGTTCCAGGACAGTCAAAAAGCTACACAGCGGAAACTTTGTCTTGAAAAATAAAAAAATAAACAAACAACAACAAAAAACTGGCAGTGAAAGGAAGACCAATTGTCAGTTTATACTCATAAGGATATTACACCTCTACCTAAGACTGGTGAGACATCAGGTCAGTAGTCACATCCATAGAGTTATTCACCCATTTTAGGCTGTGCATGTGAAATGCTTTGCTTTTTCTGATTGCCCTCGGTTGCTTGTTAGCATTTGCCTATCTTCTGAATATGGAGCGAATACCAGCCGAAGGCAATGAGCCAAAAGGGGAACATCAAGTCATATGCCCTTTGTTCTTATTATGAAAATCAGCACACCAGAAACAAAGCGTTAATAGTGAAACTAAACCCATTCCTGGGGAGTGGAGCCTTTTCAGCCTGAAATTGGAATTGAGACTACTGCATTCTGGAGCCCAAGTGACACCTCAAGTGACCTATGGTCCACCTGGTAAGGGCTTGATCCCAAGATAGTGCAATTAGGAAGGGGCGGAACTTAGAACCCAGTGAGCCCTGGGAAGAAGTGGTGGGACCCTGACCCTTCCTCTTTCACTTCCTGGTCACAAGCTGAGCAGCTTTTCTGTACTGTACCACACATTCCCTGTACTGCCGCAGGGCTAAAGCAATAACGATGACAGACTCCATACCTGGGAGTCAAAAATAAACGGGTCTCCATAAACTGATATTCACACGTATTTATGACAGCGGCAGAAAGCTGACCATCGCGTGGACAAATATAAAAGCTGCGTCTTTATCGCCCTGGGCTTTATCATTTTTTTTTTACAGGTGTGAATTAATTTGATTATAATAAAAATTGTTCCACTAGAAGCTTACTATGGAGAAAAACAAATTAATGTTACCTAAAATTGTATTGCAAGTCAATTCACCTGGTGTTCCTAAGGCCCAGAATAATAATACAGCAGCTCAACAGGAGCAAAAGGTGAGGAGGAGCAGTTTGTACACATCCCCATGTACAAGGATTTTCTGAATACTTACTAGTGCCTTGTTCATTTAAATGACATGAAGGAAGCATCAATATACTGATTCAAAATTTTTATGTTCTCTTACATTACGAAAGCTATGTTTTACTCTTTCATCTATTAATACTAATTTCTTTATCAGTATTTATAATTGTTATGTTGTCATATTAGTTCAAATTCAGGCCACTTTCATTGTACAAGATAGTAGTGGTTATTATAAAGGAACACCAGTTTTGGGGATTATCATTAAGAATTATAATCGTAGATGATTCTATATTGATTTAACCAAGCTATCCTCAATGACAAAAAAAAAAAGTCAAATTGGTGTAAGCAACCACAAGAGTATTGGCTCTCATAATTGCTAGATCTACAGATAAACCAGGCTTCAGGGTTGGCTTCATCCAGTGGATCTGGTCCAGTGTCTCTAATAATGTCTTGGGCTTCATTATCACCCTGGTACCATGATACAGGCAGATATCACACACCATACATGCTAAGGCTGCATTTCTTTCTCCAACTTTCTGAAACAGGAAAAAATGTTTCCCTAGGATCCACAGGACAGATGAGCTTGTGACTCTTTAGGCTGGAATATAGCAGATGCTCATCCCTGATCCAAGCTCTGTGGTCAGAAGAACAGCATGGAGTAACTTACATCTGCGTTTCTGAACAAACTGCTGGCAAAGACATTATTGAACTTCATTTGAAGAAATCATGGGATACCTTTAGGGATGATATTGATTTCTGAAACCTAATGGTTATTAAGCACTAGAAGAGGTGGGAACCAGTAAGATTGAGCCAGCAGATAAAGATACATGAGGCCAAGCCTGGTGGCCTGACTTCAATACCTGAGACCCACATGGTAGAAGAAGAGAACCAACTCCCCAATTATCACCTGATCTCTTCAAGTGCACACACACACACACACACACACACACACACACACACACACACTTTAAAATTTTTTCAAGGCTCAACAAAATGTATTTTTTATTGTTTTTAGCTTAAGGCCATGGAAATTTCTTCCTGTGTTCACAATATTTCCCAAAACATAAATCTTGGTGGAAGACAGACTTTACTTCCCATGACTGAAATTTAAAATATTACCTCTGTGATTCCCCCCACCCCACAGGCTCCTTTATAGCTAGGGTGTGGACTTGGTAACTATTCTTCCTCCAGACCTTCCCAGACAGTGAATTAAGAGAAATTCAAGAGAATAGAGAGAGAGCAAAATCAGTATGCTCTGGTTGGGGCTAACTGATTACAGATATGGTTTCTATGAACAAAAATATTAAAAAGCCAATTCAGGTCTGATAAACAGACACATGGTTTTGACCACTTGGAGAGAGATTCTTAGTCCCAAGCCTGAATTAGGTCACAGCCTCAGTCTTTTGAATGAAAGAAAAAAGCCACAATAATATCAAAGTGTATATTATAAATCTTTGTCATGATTCTCCCCAAAACAGCTACCTTCCATTGACCAGGATAAATAGATCTTTGGATGCTTATTAGAAAATGAGTCTAATACTAATATTATTTCTTGTGAATAAAGAATGCCAGTTTTGATCAGAGGAAGTTTTTATGGCCAGCAGGGTAATAAACTAAGTTTGGACCAATATTTGTCTTTATGGGGCTCAAAGATCCCTAGACCTATGTTCATTTCTCCAGCTCCTGGGGGCATAAGTAGAATACATACATCATAGAGACAGCTAATCCCCAAAGTGTTTCTCAGCACAGAGGAGTGAATAAGGGCTATGATGAGTCATCTCTCAATTGATAGCTCAAGGAGCTCTAAACATTCAGCCTGGTACATCACAACAATGCCCTTCTCTAGTAGAACCTCTGAGACAATAGACACTCGTGGTGCTCAGGCTGTAGCTGATAGCACATTCTGGTTAAACTCTCCAGTTTGGTTTCTGAATACAATCAGATGGGTCTTGAGGAACAACAGTGTGTTATGAATGTAATCAGACCTGCTGTTCCACTTGGCCAACAATAGTAAGTATACAGATTCCCAGACACGTTGATGGATGCACATATCCAACAAAGACTTGTTTTTTCCATTTCAGCCCCTAGAAAACACCAGAAGACTGTTATTTGTCTGTTTGTTTCACTTGCTAGGATACTGGTTTTTCTCATCTTTGTTATGATGTTGGGTCTCTCACACTGTTGTTCAGTCTATGCAAACCCAGATCATCTTGTAGGATGTTTGCCAAGGGACTCCAAAGAGCTGAAATGACAGACACTCATCTGGGCAAAATGGTTCACACAGAAGAGTCCAGGACATCTCAGGAAGCTACAGAAGATGTAAAGAGGAGCTCAGAGACTGTCCTATAGTCTGTCTGCTGCATATTTGGCGCTCTCTGCAGAACAAGTTGCTTTACCTTGTAAGTCCTGCCTGAAAGCAGCACAGTGGATGTGAGCCTGTGCCAGGTTGTAGACAGGTAGAGGGCATCTGGATGTGCTGTCTGACCAAGGTGTGACTCACCGGCTCTCAGTTTGCAGAACAGGAGGTCCAGAGCTAGACCAGGCTTTGGTGCAGGCAATTCTACCACTTAGCACCTGTGAGTCAGCTGATCCAATAAAGCTCACAAGTATCCAGTCAAAAGGGATGTGACAGAAAATGTCCAGTCCTTATAGAATCAGCTCTTGGGTTTCTGGACTGCAAAGCAGTATAACAGTAGACACTTTATATCTGGGTATTCTGCATTCATGGAGTTGACTAATGGCAGATTAAAAACACTTTTTAAAAACTGCATCTGGGGGCTGGAGAGATGGCTCAGCAGTTAGGAGCACTGACTGTTCTCCCAGAGAACCCAGGTTCAATTCCCAGAACCCACATGGCAGCTCACAACTGTACCAGAAATCAGACACCTTCATACCACTGCGCATAAATAAAGCTAAATAAATTAAAAAAAAAAAAAAGAAAGAAAGAAAACTGCATCTGAGGCCCAGCATGATGGTGCACACCATAAGTCCCAGCATTTGAAAGGCAGAGGAAGACAGATCTCTTTGGATCTGAATCCAGTTTGGTCCACATAGTGAGCTCTAGACCAGACAGAGATAGATAGGAGGTCTCTGTATTAAAATAAACAAAAAACAAAACAAAAAGTCTAGGGTCAAAAGATGGTTCAATGGGTAAAATCATTTACCACAGAAACCTGATGAAGAGCCCAGAACCTAGGGCTGGATCCAGTGGTGCCCATCGGTCACCCTAGTGTTCCCATCCCATCCTAAGATAGGAGGTAAAGGCAGGAGAACTGTCCAGAAACTCTCTGGTTCTCTATGAAGTACAACAGAAACAACAGGCTGGAGAGAGAGCACCAACTTCCCAAATACTGTCCCCCCGTCTTCCCACGCAGGCCATGGCCTCTGTGTGCCCCCTCCCTACTAAATTAACCAATTTAGATGGAATTTTAGCCATTGTATCTGTACTGAGGATGTGCAGGCCTTTTTCGTACTTGTCACTTGTCCTTTCCTACACAATGCAGCATGACACCTGTTTACATAGCATTGACATTGCATAGGGATTACAGAGGGTGGTAAGTCATACACAGATACTGAGCTATATTCTACATGTGACTTAAGCACACAGGCCTGGCCCATTCCTCAGTGAGTACAGAGAGTCAAAAGCAGTGTGAGTTTGGGGTTTGAATCTCAGCTCAGCCACTCACTGGGTCCTGGGCTGTCACCTGTCCTGACTTCCCTTCTGTGACAGTAGCTTACTGTAGGCTCATTGGGATGTGTTGTATTATGAAAAGTATGTGGTGTGGCGTGTGATGCGTGTGAGTGCTCAATGAATATCCACTATAGGATTCAGGATGTTGAGGAGGCATGCGTCACAGCTCCAGCAGGGTCTTCTGTGGCTGCTCTCACCCTCAAAGTTCTCTTTAGAGTCTTCTCATGAATCCTGATGAAACTCCATCCCCACTCAATGCCTTTCTATTCACTTCTAGGTAGCAAATGAGTCTCATTAAATCATGAACATCTCCAGGTTAGAACACCAAACTGAACAGTGGTAAATCCCCTTTCCTTAACTTTTGCCTGGGAGTCTACACTGAGGGGTAATGTCACAGCCTGTGACAGCCCTGCTCACTCTGCTATGTCTCTCCCAATTTACCAGCTGTTGGTGCACACCCATCAGCTGGATCAGGAGGAAGTTGGGAGGGGGTTAGGGTCTGGGTCAACTCTACTGGCTAGCGGCTTCTTGCTAGGTCTCTGGATTGCAGGTGGCAAAAGCTCCCTTTGTCATGGCTGCTTTGAGAGTTGTGTGTGTTTTCTGGGCCTTTCACTTCATGGGATATACCTCTTCTGGGTGATTCCCTTACAGTCCTTCTATAATCCCAGGGTTCTCAGTGGTCAATTCTAGACTCCAGGTGGTCTACCCACTAACTTCAAATGAAACTACTTTACTGTACTACCCACCACCCAGGTCTGAGGGACCTCTGCAAACACTCAAGATCACTTCTTTATTCATCCTGGATTCCAACATCACAGTATCAGTTCTGTTGTCAGAAAAGACCATTTTGGGACTCGGAGTCTTCAGCATCTTTAAGTTTAAGCATATTATAAGTGTCAAGATATCGAAGGAGGTCCTTTAGAGGGATTATACCACTGTCTGGCTTTGCTAGCCTGTGAATCCCACTTTAGCTACAACATACTGGAGATACATTGCAACTGATTAATATCCCAATATTAACACCAAGGTGGTATACTATTAGGGTCAATATTTATTCAAGTCACTTACAATATAAATGCAGGAAATGGAGAAAGGATCCAATTGTCCTGAACAGAGCTTCCTTCCAGGCAGTGGAGAAGCAGAGAGAGCCCTGTCCTCATTGCACAGAACTTTAAGCTGTTTCTTGGCCACACCTTAAGGCTACAGCTTCAAAGTTCATAGGTGACCCCTAAACCTGTGTTGGCCCAGAGTCCACGTCCTCAAGTTAGGGAAGTGCTGAATCCTACAACATTGCTTCTTTTTGTCTTAATAAGAAAGTTCTGGGGGCTGGAGAGATGGCTCAGAGGTTAAGAGCACTGACTGTTCTTCCAGAAGACCTGAGTTCAATCCCCAGCAACCACATGGTGGCTCATAACCATCTATAATGAGATCTGGTACACTCTTCTGTACACTGTATACATAATAATATTTTTTAAGTAAATATTTTTTAAAAATAAATCTCTAAACTTATCTATAAACTATATATATGTATACATACATATATGTATATATATATTAGAAACAATGTCCAGTAGAGGGAAAATAGAATCAAGGACATAAACAAAATGAAACTATAAGAACAAACACAAACATATATCAAATGTCTAGAATACTGATGTGTGGCAAGATACTTTAAAATGGTTTGTCTTAAATAAAATGAATCTAGTATTTAAATATTCTTAAGCTGGATAGGACATGATCATAACTGGAGATGTCTAATCTTTAACCTCATCAAAGACCTAAGAAGAAAAAGAGAAAGCTGAGAAGTATGAGTGAGTAACTTTTGAAATTTAGTAAGAGAGAAGACAGTAACAGTCAATTGTCTGAATAGTTACTCACAGCTTTTCTGCAAAGTTGGAGCATCTGATCTTTTGGCTAGGATATCTGACAGATTGTTTTTAGAAGCAGAGGATTTTGAGAAACTGTCTTATCTTGTCTTAGCAGGTTTTAGCAGTCTTTTGTCTTTTTCTTTTGCTCGTTTAGATTGGATGGTGTGCTTACTGTCTGCAGTCAAGGCAAGGGCAATTCTTTGCCCAATGAGTCATTATTCAATAAGGAAGACAAACTCCATGTGGAGTGTCTTTGATGCCCAATACCATCTTGGGAAAGAAACAGTGATGCCAGGAGCAATTGTGTCTCTCAAGCCAAATTTTGAATAACAAAAAAATTAAATTCCATATTTTATAGGTCTGTGAAGTGTTTGAGGACTCTTATCTATCTGACATATTTTATTATACATCTGAGAAACTTAAACAGGATGACTAGTATATAGCAAACATAAGTAACTATGATCTGTAATTTTTGTCATCTTAAAGACTGAAGCTTATACCATAAAAGTAGACAATCTATAAGTGGGTGTGTAGTTTTTGGATAATGACTTTAAGTATGACAATCATATAAACATTAAACAAAGGTAAATGTATAGTACAAAATGACAACAGTATCTTAAATATCTACCATTATCCAAAATATCTAAACAGAGGTATACAAGATATCTTTTTTAAAAAAAATTTATTTTTATTTTATGTGAATTGGTGTTTTGCCTGTATGTATAGCTGTGCAAGGGTGTCAGATCTTGGAATTACAGACAGTTGTTAGCTGCCTTGTGGCTGCTGGGAATTGAGCTCAAGTCCTCTGGAAGAACAGTCAGTGCTCTTAACCACTGAGCCATCTCTCCAGCCCTACAAGATATCTTAAACAGAGGTAGAATATATATAAAATATCTTAAAGATAGGTAGGAATTGCATAGTGGAAATGACAACAGTATGCTTAATATGTATTAGTGTGCAAAATATTTTAAACAGAGGTAGAAGCATGTGCAAAATATGACATAGATTTAATTTTGTATCAGTATATATATTACCTTAACATACATATAAAATAATTTTATATTTGAATTTGTATCAATATCCAAATTATTCTAAGCAGACATATAAAATAATTTCACATTTGTATCAATATACAAGAATTTATATCAGTGTAAATTATATAAGGCTCATATTTAGCTAATAATTGTTTAATGGGTAGATACAATAATCTACCTATATCTGTCTTATCTACACTCTTTTCTTCTTTAAAGGAGATTTTATTGTTTTACCCTTAACTCAAATAAAACTTCCAACCTTAGCAGAATGATAATTATCTATAAACCCTTAGAAGACAAGACTTATCAGGAAAGGGGTATAGTTTTTTCATAGAGTTGCTTCCTGCTGACTTGTGGCAATGGTATCTCTGTGGGGTCTTGTAAAAATTAAGACATTGGTTAGCTCCCAAAGGACTAACTATAAACATCTATAACTAGTCTCAGAGTACTAGGTAGGGCCATCTGGAATTCTTGTTAGAGAGGTGGTATGATGAATAATCATAGTAAGGTATCTTGCAACTGTTTTAAACAGTCTATATCTTAGAACAAGTTATTGAGTGGTGTACAGCAGTTTTTAAAAAATATCATTATGGGGGCTGGAGAGATGGCTCAGTGGTTGGGAGCACCGTCTGCTCTTCCAGAGGACCCGGGTTCGATTCCCAGCACCCACATGGCAGCTAACAACTGTCTGTAGTTCCAGTTCCAGGCAAACACCAAGGCGAATAAATAAATAAATAAAGTTTAAAAAAAAAAAAAATATCATTATGGACTAGGTAAAATTTTTGTAGTAGGGCCCCGTCATTTGTTTTAACCACTTTGAAGATTGCTGTTAGAAGAATTTGATATTTACAGTGGAAAACTTATTAATATCAAATGGAGAATTTACATTTTAGGAGAGAAATGTATGCAAAGAAGCTTTTAAAAGGTCAAGAGAGAATAAGTACAGAGAGAACTAGGATTAGAAATAAAATTATAACAACAATGGTCTCTATAGATCTTGCTGTCTTTTGTCTCACATTAGGTGGCTTTTTTGATATCAGAAAAAATCTCTCTTTTTTTTCTTTTTCTTTTTTTTAAACCAATGTGCTTGGGTTTAAAAAGGAGAAAGCCACTCACTTCAACTCCAAAGTCAGCTTGATTGGTAATTAAATCGGGACCACATTTTTATTTTTTATTTTTGTAAAGAGATATAGATGTTAAACAGTGAGAATTTACCATTATTGCATATTGGTACCAACTTAGTGACCTTTAAAGTCTGACTTATGAGGCATGAGTTCAGGAGAAGGCAAACTTTTCTAAAGAGATCCAGATAGTCTGGTTTCTCTTCAGATTGTATAAATCTTTCACCTTTTACTAAAAGGATCCAGATAGTATATATTTCATGCATGTTGTGCTTTTGGTCTTTGTCTAATTCTGCTATTGTAAGTTAGAAGCAGCCATAAGTACATAGGTGCATTAGCATGTCTGTGTCCTAGTAACACTGTCTTTATGGAAACTGAATGAGACCAAATTAAAGCTGCACCTGGGATTAGAAGAAAACCCACACTATTGTGTTGGTTAGTTCTTCTCATGGCTCTGACAAACACTAAAGAGAACCAGCTTAAAGAGAAGGGTTGATTGTGTCTCAAGACTTCAGAAGTTTCGGTATATAGTTGTTCAGCCCCATTGTTGTGGGCCTATGGAGAAGCAGGGTTTCATCATGGCAGAGAGAGCATAGTGGAGCAGAGCCGCCCATTTATGACAGCAGGGAAGAAAAGAGACAGAAGTGGCCAAGACAAAGCGTGCTCTCTCAGTGCCTTACTTCCTCCAGCAAGGCCCCACTTCCTAAAGGTTTCTACCACTCTGCCACGCGGGGCTGCAGAAATAACCCAAGGGTACAGGACCTAGTGTACTGGAAGCCTCGGGTTCGATACCCGGCACTGTCTAAAATGGGACGATAGAGGCACAAAGGTCATCAGCTGGGCACCAAGAATCCAACCTCACGCGTATAAGGCATATTGCATATCCAAACCATAGCAACCCCGGGCTTTGCTCTCCAATAACAGAGAAGTAGGAGCCAGGGACAACCAACTATTTTTTCCAGACCCCTTTCATTGTGTCTCCTTCCAGTCAGTGATTTCTCTCTCTATTCTAACCACTTGAACTATGTCAAAGTTGGGGGAAGCTATGATGTGCCTTCCCTTGCATTACATGAATTGCTTTGTCACACTTTGTGACCACTGATATATTAGCATCACCAATCAACTGTGGCGCAGAAGAGTCTGAAACATGCTGAGCTTAGGCGGGAGATGTAGTTCCTTTGACAGAGTGCTGCTTTTAATGTGCTTGGGCTGTAAAAAACAAAATGAAATAAAATTAATATTAGAATTGCCCGGCAATCCCAGCAGCAAGTGCTGAGTGGAGGTTCAGCGAGCAGGAGATGTGGTCTCACTGTGAGGACAATCAGGCTTCATTTTGGCGGCTTACACAACTGTCTCTTTGCAGTCAGTCCTCTATATTATGAAGTTCAACCAACCAGAATGAGAAATATTTAGAAAATATATCTGTATGGAACAGGTAGCGGGTATTTTCTTCTCATTATTCCCTGAATAATGCACAGTACGGCACTATATTAGGTTGCATGCAAAGACCCTGCCATTTTGAGTAAGGAACTTGAGAAACCTCAGATTCTGTTATATTTGGAGAATCCTAGACTCCATCTCCTGTAGACACTGAGGGGTTGCATCTGTTTAACTGTAACCGCCTTTAGACTTACCTAGGCACTTTTCATTCATCTTTTCCTTTTCTTCTTTCTTTTTGCCTGCAGGTCTGTACATATCTTCTGGGATAATAGACTGCATACAAGGACTTTTGACCCAGGTGGTGTTAGGATTCCTTTTAAATCTTATATCATGGGGGCCAGCGAGATGGCTCAGTGGGTAAAGGTTTTTGAATTAAACTCAGGAACTCAGGAGAGTATTGACTCCACAAATTGTCTTCCAATTTCCATATGCATGCTGTAGCATGCCCCTCATCTCACACACACACACACACACACACACACACTCACATATACACATATGAACTCACATAACACGCACATGCATGCACATGAACTACATATTTTTTAATTATTTTAAAACTTTTATTTAGTTATTTGTGTAGAATAAGGCAGAGGAAAAGCAAACAACATCAGAACAGGTGATCGAATAAGCTTAATCACCTTTACATATTTTATAAATGTATAAATTCTGTATCTATACATGAATAACTAAATACAATATTTAATTTTTTTAAAAAAAATTTAAATTATTTATTTATTTATTTATTTATTTATTTATTTATTTATTATGCATGCAGTTTTACAGAAGAGGGCGCCAGACCTCATCATAGATGGTTGTGAGCCACCATGTGGTTTTGCTGGGAATTGAACTCAGGACCTCTGGAGGAACAGTCAGTGCTCTTAACCTCCGAGCCATTAATGTGAGTGTTTAAAATCAGAACAAAAGGCAATGAGAATATATATAATGCCAGGGCAGGAATTTGGTGATGGCAAACTATTTTGCCAAAATATAGCCTGCGCTATCTGTGCCGTAATGTATATTCTGTATCATTAAGGGGAATGGTAAGAATTTTCAGCATGCTTTAATCAATTGCTATGACTCTCAGTAAAGTCCTAAAGCAAGCAGTGTTGGAGACAAGTGGATTTCTTTCTGCATCAACTGTGACTTAGCTCCCTTGGATAGTAGAAGTCTGTTGAGGGTCAGGTGGATACATGACCAATGGACAGAAAAATGTTTCCCATCCTCCCTTGCATCTTGCCGTGGTCATGTGACTAAGAGATAAGCAATGCCATGACTATAGTAGTCAGCCTTGACTGTTAACTTGATTGGATTAAAGAACACTTGGAGATTGGGGAAGAAAGTCTCTGGGTTCTTCTATGATAATATTTCCAAATAGGTTAAGATTTTGAAGGCTTTGGCTTAATGAATGGGTTAATCTTTTGATACAGTTGGGATATGACATATTATTGGGAGGTGGTAAAAAGTAGGGGATGAAGCCTGTTGCAAGATCTCTCTGGGACACGCTCTTGGGGGCTCTATCTGGCAGTGTTGTCTCTTTCTGTTCCCTGGTCACCATGTTGTAAACTGTTTTGCTCTGACACACCCTCATGGACTCACAATTCTGAAATCAGGCCCCAAGTAAATCACCCCTCCCTTTCCTTTGGGTTGTCCTTCATGTTCTGTCCCAGCATTGTAAAATCTCTTTTCCCATTCTATGGGTTTAGAAATCTGTGATGAATGTCATAGTTATCCTGGCGTTCACATGTTGAGGATGTCAGAACTACACCATCCATCTGGAATTACTCATTTCTGCAATGGTACTTAGGAGAGCAACAAACATTTTAAAAAAGTGTGTGTGTGTGTATGTGTGAGTGTGTATGTGTGTATGTATGTGTGTGTGAATGTATGTATGTGTGTGAGGGTATATGTGTGTGTGAGGGTGTATGTGAGTGTGTGTGAATGTGTGTATATGTATGTTTGTATGAGTGTGTATGTGTGAGTGTATGTGTGTGTGAGGGTATATGTGTGTGTATGTATGTTTGTATGTGTGTGTATGTGTTTGTATGTGTGTGTATGAATGTGTGTATATGTATGTGTGTATGAGTGTGTATGTGTGAGTGTGTGTGTGTGTGAGGGTATATGTATATGTATGTATGTGTGTGTATGTGTATGTATGTGTGTGTGAATGTGTGTATGTGTATGTGTGTATGAGTGTGTATGTGGGAGTGTATGTGTGTGTGAGGGTATATGCGTGTGTATGTATGTTTGTATGTGTGTGTGTGTGTGTGTGTGTGTGTGTGTGTGTGTGTGTGTAGTCAGTTATCTCCTTCCACCACGTGAGTCCTGGAGATCAAACCCAGGTTTAGCAGCGAGTTCCTTTGCCTGCTGAGCCATGTCAGCAGAACAAACTTTTAAAAAAGCATAATGTTTGTGTTGGAGTTAACTGAAAGTTTCTTTGCCATAGCAGCATGGTTTGTATTATATCTCACAGATGAGACCTTATCTTACAGATTCTCAGTGTGACCACTAAATGGAGAAAAGGTAACAGCTTTGCTAAATTGTATTGATTTTCTCTAATTTATACATTATAGAGCTATTTTCTCTCAGATAAAAGGTTTCTTCCTGGAGCAAGTTTGGAGACACATCAGACTCGGGGGACTACACAGTTTATGGAGTTCAGTAGATATAGAATAATACAAGATTCACAAGCTGCTCCAAGACCTTTTTGTAGAGTAGTTTGCAAGGTGGACAAGGAGCTTCATGGATGCAGATATTCTGAGTGTCATTCATGCAGGGGTGAGCTTATTGGCAACACAGTTTCCCAAGTCATCCACGTTTCTTTTTTTTTTTTTTAAAAAACTTTCTTTCTTTCTTTCTTTCTTTATTTGCCTTGGTGTTTGCCTGGAACTGGAACTACAGACAGTTGCTATCTGCCATGTGGGTGCTGGGAATCGAACCTGGGTCCTCTGGAAGAGCAGACGGCGCTCTTAACCACTGAGCCATCTCTCCAGCCCCATCATCCACGTTTCTATAACTAACTCCAATCTCATTGGATCACTAAAGTAAACTTGGGTGGACTCATTTTTTGGTCTGCCATTAGCACCTTCCTGAGGTGAAGAGATGTCTGTCCATGGCTGGTTAGGAAAAGCCATAGGACACTAAGTTAGAGAGTTCCAAGATGGGCATGGTGGGACAGACCGGTATTATCAGTACTCAGAAGGCTGAGGCCAGGAGGATCTCAAGTTCAAAGCCCGCCTGGGCTATCCACTGAGTGGACCAGCCAAGCCCCATATATTGAAGCCTGGACAGGTTACTACAAAGTTAAAGCAAATAAAAGGGAAAGCAGGAAAGTTAGTGGGTAAACAGAAAAGATTGGTACATAGTCACAAAGTGTAAGACTGGGGTGGCAGTTCCCATGTAAACCTTTTCTACTAAACAGTGTCAAGCCAAGGCCAAGGCCAAGGCCAATGAGGGTGGAACTGTACAGTGCAGCAGCTAGCAACTTAAAGGCAAAAACTCTAGATTTAAAGGCAAAAAAAAAAAAATCACACAATCTTTGAATGGAGTTATTTACATATAATTTTTTTTTAGACAAACAGATTGAACAATATAGTTTTGAGCAGATATGTAGAAAGACAAAGCCAAAAACCCAGTATGCTGAGCTTAGGACTCTCTAATCCTTATGATATTTGTGTAATATTTCACATGATGCAATGGGAAAAAATTAATAACACACACAGAGATAAAAAGAGACCTGAGTAGGAAAGAAAAGCTGAAACAAGCATTTGAGGAGAGAGAGTGCCTCAGGCTGAGGTACAGATCATTTTCTTACAGTGACAGGAGACGAGGCTAGACCACATACCAAGGCTAGGACAGATGGATGTGGAAATGTCCACCTGAAGTTCTTCAAGACACATGGAAGCCAAGTTATCATTCGAAAGTGAGAACAGAGGAGGCATGGGAAGTATGAGGAGACTTCATTCAGGAATGTTGGTTTGATGCTCAAAACCCATCTCTGGAGGTTGTTATGGTAACAAATTAAAATGGGGAAGCCAATGGTGATCTTAAAGTATACCTTTAATCCCAGGCAGAGGTAGATGGATATCTGTGAGTTCAAAGCCAACCTGGTCTACAGAGCAAGTTCCAGGACAGCCAAGGCTTTTACACAGAGCAACCCTGTCTCAAAAAAACAAACAGCAACCAAAATCAATCAATCAATACATCCATCCCCATCCCTACAGCCAGGCATGGCTGTACATGTATCTGTAACCGCAGAGTTGTGGCAAGTGGAGACAGGAGAATCACTGGGGCTTGCTACCTGCCAGTCTAGCCCCAAAGGAATAAGGCAAAGTATGATTAAGCAGGAGAG
>PVIH01022331.1:0-27480 GCA_004025045.1 Sigmodon hispidus | reverse complement strand
AATCAAGGATGCCTCTCTAAGTGACTCACCTGCAGTTCTGAATCCACCTTCTCTTCTGTCTCCAAGAAGGGGTCTCCCGTCGGTGCGAAGGTGTTTCGATTCCCGGGTTTCAAGCACCAGTTGTCCCGCGCCCTGTCTTCGCCTGCGAAGAAGAACGCAGTACGCAGTTTGGATCCTTCTGCAGCAAGTTTATTCTTTATAAAATGGGAAGAAGACCCCGACCCCTTGCCAGGAGCCGGCTTTTATACTGCCAAGCCCTAGCCTCTTACGTCTCCCCTTCTGATTGGTTGCAGACTCTCGCCTGACATGACGCAGGGTCAGAGGGCTTGGCTCACAGCGTGGAAACTTACCGGGGGACATGCGCAGAAGCGTTGTTTATCGCCTCGGCCGCTCCTTGGTACCGGAAACCGGCACCGTCTTTCCTGCTTGACCGGGCTCCCGGCTCCCTACATAGCTCTTGGAATCTTAAAGCTCATTCACATGTTTTTGAGAGGACTGGGATCAACCATTCATGTCTGTAGTGTAATATTTCTGGCCCAGATTTTCGTGCTTAGCCCTGAGGTTCTGACAGAATCACACAGACATTTATGTTAATTTTATACTGATTGACCTAGGGCCCAGGCGTGTAAATTGCTAACTCCTTCATCTTAACTCAACCCATCACTCTTATCTTGTTTAGCCATGTGGCTCAGTACCTTTGATCAGCAGCATTTCAACTTCTTTTTTCTGTGTCTCCTGGCATCTCTGCTTTATTCTTCCTGTTCCCCGAGTTTTCTTAGTCTGGGAGCCCCACCCACACTTCCTGTCTGCCTTCGGTCAATCAGCATTTTTATTAAGCCAGTAAGAGGGACAATTATTTACAATACAACAACATAATCCCATTACACATGTCCCTTACCACTGTCATCCACTGAGCTTCTGACCTTTGTTCCTCATTCACAAACTTAGGACCTAATGTAAAGTTTTACTCTCTACTCCATTCCTAGGAAATTCTGCCAGCACTGCAGACAGAGAACTTACCAACTTCTGGTGCTAAAACTGATTACAGAGCTTTACCATCAGTATCAGGAGAGAAAGAGACAATACAGACTATTATAGACTGATTCTCAGGTGGATTGTTTGCTTAGCAAGTCCTTTAGGGATGTCTATATTCAAGCCTCAAAACTCCAAAGAGCAGCTTTCAGATGAGCGAATTATGAGAAACACAAGAGGGCTGGAGTCTTTCTTCAGAAGTTACAGTATTTAAATATTAGACCACAAAGGGAGAGAAAATCCAGACCCTAAAGATATCTTAGTTACTACAGAAGAACTCTGGGCTGGGAGTTCCTAAGCTATGCTGTTTGGTAAGTTCTTTGACTACAAGTAGAAAGTAACTGCACCAACAACCAAAGTCTTCACTGGGTAATCAGAGCATGTCCAAGGTTGGAAAGCTCAAGAAAGGGCTGCCAAGGGGAAGATGTTGCAGTCTTTGAAATTAGAGCTGCTGAGTGGTCAAAGGAATAGTTGTCCACCTGCAAGACCTAGGAATCATTAGGAAGGGGAATGGGATTGACAGTACATTGAGGAAAATGTGTTTTTCTTAGGTGTAAAAAGTCTCCACTGCCTGCAACAGGAAATGGACAATTTAAAAGATTAGGGAGCAGAGCCCTGGATGTTTCATCTTTGTGTGGAACATCAAGTGTTTAGATGAGGAATTACTTGGTAATCTTCTTCAGAGAAATCACCAAGCAAACCTAAGCCCACCCTGAAAGTCACCAGAAGCCAGTTGACCAGTAAAGAGTCACAAGGACCAACCCTCTCTGCCACTAAACAAAATACCAACAGGATTCCTAAAAGACCAGGCTAGAAATTACAGAAAGTTATTTGTTTAATTAATTAACATTAAGCTTTCAACTCTTCATTTGTCTATAAGTGTGTCCCAGTGAGACAAATCTTTTCATTCACAGAGTCTGAATTTTCACAGCAAAAGTCTCCAGGTACTGAAAGATCCTCAGGGACCCCAGCCCCAAGAACTCACGCACAAGTCCCAGGCTGTAATAACACGAGGTAATTTTAATACACAGGTACCTGTGGGCGATCAGCAGCTTCCGCTGAGTGCACCCACTAAGAACACTCTCTCTTTTTATTCAGTCAGTCTTATCAGATTAATCATAATATATATATCTTAGCTACTTTGAACTACATATAAAATTCCTGATAATGGGTAAGGTTCAACTTTGGGGCAAGGTTGTAAAGTTTTTGATCCTGGAGGTGTTGTGAACATCTGGTTTGTGTTAAGATTGGACACTCCTAGTCTCTCCACCCTCCCATGGCCTTCCTTATCTTTTTAAGAAACTTTGATTGATACACAGAGTCTTGGTCCTCAGGATGACTCCCTGCTAATTGGCTAAATAATTTCTGACTGTCAGCTCTCTGATATACTGAGGCCTTGTCCTCAATTGTCTCAGCTAATTGGCCTTGTGGAAATTTTGAGGTTGGGGTCTTTCAGTACAAAGATTTTCTTGCTTTGTTTTGTTTGTGTTGTTGCAAGATGGTTTTATTTGTTTGTTTGCTTGCTTTTGTTTTTCAAAACAGGGTTTTACTGTGTAACAAAAGGTTTGAGTGGTTTTTTTTAATGTAAAAAAGAAGAAAATATCACAATACGTAAAGGATGTTATAAAGAAACAAAAATGACTTCCTGGCTAGTAAAAGCTGATTAATGCCATCTTAAGGAGGCTGGGTGGCTGTTTTAACAGCATAGGCATTGATCTGGTAAATGCACTGTCCCCTTTTGCAAGGTGCAATATAATAATGATAAAAGAATATGTTACAATGTAGAAATAGAAATTTTTGGATACAAATGCTAGCTACACATTACAAACACGAAATTGGCTTTTATTAGACATGCAGCATTGCAGGTTCTTTTTAAATCTATGAGCTGTGTAGCTAATGACAAACTGATTGCTCTCAGTAAGAGTCATAACTAAATCAGTCCTATAACTGAGAGAGTTCCTGGTTCTCTTCTACTGCATTATTATGGTCTGGATGTGAAATGTTTCCCCACGGGCTTATGTGTTTCAAATACTTAGTTCCCAATATTAATGCTGTGATGGGGATTGTGAAACCTTTAGGAGATGGAGCCTCACTGGAGGAAGTGGCTGACTGGTGTGGGGGGGTAGGCTTTATGAATATTGGTTCACTCTGCTTCCTGAATGGTGTTGGGCCGGAACCTGCTACTTCTTGTTCAGCCAAAAGCTATTCTTATTGCTGTGCCTTCCCTGCAATGATGGATGATATTTCCTGAAAGTGTGAGCCAAAATGACCCCCTCAGGGTGTTCCTGTCACATTTCCCATCTTAGCAATTAAAAAAAGTAACTAATACAAACACCCCATGGCACAATTTGACCCCAGGTCCTGCTCTTTTGTTAAATGGATTAGAATGCTGTAGAACTTTGCTCC
The DNA here is from genome assembly GCA_004025045.1 of Sigmodon hispidus. Lineage (NCBI taxonomy): Eukaryota > Metazoa > Chordata > Mammalia > Rodentia > Cricetidae > Sigmodon > Sigmodon hispidus. The sequence goes on along the minus strand of PVIH01022331.1, from coordinate 24,042 downwards.
TTTCCTGCCTGAGCCATGCCTGCTGCTCTGTGTGCACTGTGCTCTCCAGTTTACACCACCAGCTTGTGCTTTCCTATTGGCAGGTGATCCCAGCTAGAGAGCCCCCTCTCCTGCCTCACAAGAGGGACTATATATGATGGCAGGCATCACTGAGACAAAAACCCCTTTCCAGCAACTGGACTGGCATTCTTTTCTCACTAAGGTACAAAAGAAATTTTTCACAGTTCCACCTTTGGAAGAAGCAAGTAAATCATTAGCTACCCTATCTATACCTGTGGTTTTGGAAATTGGACCCTCTTGGCAGTTTTTTGAGTTGATGGCTCACAGCTGAAAGATTGAAAGATATGATAACAGCTTGAGGCAGAATAAAGACCAAGTAAAAACAGAGGCTGGGACCAAGCCCTATTCACAATCAAGTCAGTCACAGAAATCTCAGCAGTGATGGAGACCGTCTTGGGTAGAGGTCCCACTTCTAGCTGAGAGACTATTGACAGGTGTTGGCTGCTCGGGGGAGACAGTAAATTTTCCTCCAGGGTGTGGCACTGGTCTGTTGTAGTAAGTTCACACCCCCCCCCCCGACCGTTTTGGGTCCGGGAGGTTTGCAACCTGGCGCGCATGCAGCGCCGGTGGTTTGGAACCTGGTCTGCGCACCCGAGGCTTTTGTCCCCCAAAGAAAATGAATCACACGCTTATATTAACTTTATACTGTTGGCCAATGTCTTAAGCACATTACTAGCTAGCTCTTTCATCTTAATTCAACCCATTTCCATTAATCTTCCTACCACGTGTCCACAGCCCGTGGCTCACCTGTTTCTCCTACATGCTGCTTCTTTGGGGACGGATGGCGACTGGCAAACTCCACCCTTCTTCCTACCTGGCTGCCTCTGATTCTCCACTCACTTCTATAGTGCTCTACACAGGCCAAAACAGTTCTTTATTCACAGTACACAGAGAACATTCCTACCACACGGGTCCTTTCACATACAGGCATAGTGAGTAGACTTTGGATCCGTTTTTAAAAGAGAATGCTTTTTGTTAGTCAAGTTTTAAATTTATTAATTTTTCTCACATAATATAATTGAACATATTGTTTCTCCTTTTCTATATTGCCTTTAGATCCTTGAATGAGTGGGAAATGAGAAACAACTCTTCCACCTCAGTGAAAATTTCTTGTTTCATGGAGTTAATAGGAAGTATGTTGGCTCCACTTCAAGAACTCTTTGTGTAGATTAGAAATTTCCCCCAGAACTAATCATTTGAGCTATATATGATTAGGGAAAAATAATATACAGGAGTAAGACAAAGTTAATTTATTACCAGGTTAAATTATATATCAATTTCAACAAAAGAGTGAGGCTACCTGGAGACTTTTCCAGATTACTACAGACAGGAAGCCTTCCTCCAGTGAGGCCCCACCTCCTAAAATCTTCACGGTCTCCAAGAATAACAGCCTCTGCTAGGGACCAAGTATTTCAAAGATGTGGGTCTCATGAGACAGAATGCACACTCAGGTCATGTCAGTGCATTAGAAAGAGAAGCTAGGATTCCCTCAGTTATACAGCTAATGATGTGGTCATGACTGTATTGAGAATCATTGGTTCCTGCGACACAAGCTCATAGACTGAAAAATAACCCAAGGACTCACTTCTAGCTCGGTTTCTTTATCTGTACAATGAAAGACTTGTAAGGAAACAACCCAAAAATCCCCAATTCTACAGTTCCCTCAATCTTGAAAATATATGCAAATACTTTTCCAAATTTCAACTTATAATAAACAGGGAATATCTTGAAATGCCAACAACCTAGTTTTCCTGGTCTATAACAAGATTTATTCAGGAGATAGTCTATTTCTTTCAGGCATCTTGCAGCTTAATATTGTAGTGTGAAAAGAACTAAGACTTGAAATTCTGGTTGTATCAGGACGTGTGTTTCTGTAGTCATTTTAACTTTTTGCTTTGCCTTCTTAAAGTCAACCTGAAATCCTAAATCAGGCCAGCTGTATTGAACCTTACTATGGTTTCAATGTACTTTGTTGACATAAAAGTTTATGTAATAGAAGCTTGGTCCCTGGTCCAGCAGTGTTGAGACACTTGCAGCTAGCTTTAAGGAGCACTCGATAAAAGACAATTAGTCACAAGCAGTGATTGAAGCTTCTAGAACCTTCCAGTTACCTGAGGAGTGAACCAAACAAACTTTACTTCATAGGGTACCTAGCCTGTGTGTGTGCCTGTCAGAGCACAAGTGTGAGTGTGTGTGTACATATGTACATGTGTGTATAGATACAGGAGGTCATCCTTGGGTATTTATATTTTATTTACTTTTGTCCATTTATTTATTTTGTATGTGTGCTGTATGTGTGTACATGTGTACATGCTATGAGATGTGTTGAAGTTGGAGGTCAACCTGATGGAATCCATTCTTTCCTTCTACCATGTGGGTCCTGGAATCAAATTCAGGACATCAGGCTTGGCAGCACAATACATTCACCCACAGAGCCATCTTGCCAGCCTAGCCTCAGATTTTGTTCTTTGGGTTCCATGTACCTTGATTTTTTTTACTGACCTGGTGCTCCCTGACTCTGTTAGGCTGGTTAAGCAGTGAGCCCCAGGGACCTGACTACTTCACCTCCCATATGCACCTGGGTTCTGGGGACTAAACCTGGCTCCCCATGCTTGTGTAGCAAGCAGTTTACCAACTACATCATTTCCTCTGCTCTCAAGTTACTTTGATAAAATAACTTGAAATAGACCAAGACACAGTGATGATACATTTTATAGGTACCTCACTAAATTAAGCCCAAGGGGCCGATATGAATGTCAGAGTCTCCTTGCTGTTTCTCTTGACGCATTGTGAAACTACTCTGCCGTCTGCTATAGGAAGAATCAAGTGAGATCAGATGCATTTCCCATTATACAGTGATGACTAGTGAGGGTTGGGCTATAGGAGGTTTCGGAAATGGGATTCCAGCATCTGAGTGGCCTTCCCAAATTCACTGTGCATTTGCAAGCTATCCTACAGTATTTCCAAAGAGGTGATGGAGATGCATGGGCACCCATGTGGAGCCGAGCTATGAGAAATACTCCCATGACCAGTTCTCAGAGCCCCCTTCAGCCTTTAAAAATGCTCCATGCTATGATGTTGTAAGCACAGCACTCAGCAGGTGAGTAGTGGGGAAGCCTAAGTGTGGTAGAATGTTTTCTGTATGATGTAAATAAATAACTGTTTAGACCCATGCAGGGCACCGTAGAAGGGGATGGAGAATCAGGCAGCCAGGTAGGGAAGGAGGGTGGAGTTAAGGCACTCTCGATCGGACCCCCTAGAGGAACAGACATGTAGAGGTACCGGCTAGCCACGGGCTGGAAGCCACGTGGTGAGCAAATTAATAGAAATGGGTTGAATTAAGATGAAAGAGCTAGCTAGTAATGGGCATAAGATATGGGCCAAACAGTGTTAAAGTATATAAGCGTGTGATTTCATTTCTTTTGGGGGACAAAAGCCGCGGGCACGCAGACCAGGTCCCAAACCACGCCAGGTCGCAAACCTCCTGGACCCAAAACAGCCGGGGGGTGGGGGGGTGGGGGGGGATGGACGACACACCTTACAACACCTAAGCTGTAGAAAGTCTGTGTTCTCTGCTTTTACCCAGGAAGCAGATTTTCCTACATGCTCTAGCAAAGATTTTTAGCATAAGTTTAGTCGTAGAGTTCTAGCACAGAAAACAGGGTGATTTAGGAAGAACAGCCAGTCAAAGTTCAAAAGATAGTCTTCTACCTACTGCCCCCCACCCAGGGTTGGCTGTCGGAGAATTCACAGGAGATCAAAGGTCCATGAGCCAAGAGACTGAATCAAGACCAGTTTCTTTCCTTATTTCTGGGAAGCATGTCCCTGGTTTGTTGTTGTTGTTATTGTTATTATCGTGTTGTTATTATTGCTTCCTCCCTTTGGCTACTATAAACTTTAAAATTGCAAACAAGGACTGTTGACTACAGTTTTCTATTTTTTTTTCCTAGATGTTCTTAATTTGAGACATGGATGACTCTGGATAGCCAAGCATAGACAAAAGAACATTAGTTTACTTGTGGACAGAAACGATGCACAAAGTGGATCTATGGCACTATATCATTACTTGTCCATTCTATTGTCTGGCTGGTTTATAAAACTGGGTATGTTCATGTGAACACCATTGCTTTGTGTGAGCCCATGTAGCCTTTAAAAAAAAATTCAAGGGTTTGAGGATTTGTGGTAGCTCAGTGGTAAAACACATATGTAAGCACAGGCCCTAGGTTTGGTCCTCAGTTCAGGGAAAAAAAAAAAAAAAAGGTAGACAATTCTAACAACTTCTTGAGAAGTCTACTTACAGTGACAATTTTCTATGAGCCAGAGTCTAGGGCTTTAGAAATTTACACTGATTTAACCATCATGTAAACCTTTTCTCATATTTGCATTTTGGATGAGGAAACAGGCCAGACAGAAAGTCCCTTGCCTAAGATCACACAGATTGACTCTTAGACACTACCGATGCAGGTTGCTAGAGCTACAACGTTGAATTATTCACATTCTATCTTGTTGGAGTGCCAATTGGTTGGAAGTCATCTTTGGCACACTTCTTATTCCCCTAGAATTTGTGTCAAGCTAGTAGCAGAGCTGGGGTATGCTTGACATCCCCAGAATCTTCCATCTGTGCTTCTGGCTTGTCTGGTACCGAGCTGTGAGCCAGGCTATGAATCACTCCTGGCTTGAGAAGCTGACTGGAGCTCACTCCTCAGCCAGAGTAGATGTCTGGAAGGCAAGTCACCTAACTGGCTTTGCAACTTAATATCAAGCAGGAAAACAGTTTTTCAGGTGTCTTTGCATTTCCGCATTTGCTTTAATAGTGCCTTTATTCAAGAGTTTATGAAATGTTTCCTGACAAATCTTCTATTTAAATACTTAGGTCTAATTAATGACGCATATTGATTTTAAAAGCATTGAAGGCAGTTTTGCTTACATTAAGTATACTTTATTATCTGTGTTGTTGAATAGTAGTCAGAGTAAGAGCTTATAAAAGAAAAACATTCTCCGAAAATCATAAACATATATCCGCGGTCATCTCCCACTTGCTGATGGAAATCCATTCTGTTTTGATCTGTTGTCTGATTTCTTCATAGGGTGATTTGAATGAGAATGCCCCTCACCGGCTCAGGTATTTAGACACTTGTTTCCAAGTTGGGAGTGCTGTTCAGGAAGATGATGTAGGCTTGCTGGAGGAAATGTTACTGGGAGCTGGCTGTGACAGCCCCTAGCTTTGACCCGTTACCAGTTTGCTCTGCTTCATGTTCATGGCTTTGCTTGAAGATGTGATCTCTTAGTTTCCTGCTCCTGACATTATGCTGTCACTTGCAGACATACCTCCCATCCATCACAGACTTCTACCCATGGACTCTGAATACCAATCACAATCAGTGTAAACTCTTTGCTCTATAAATGGCCACGGTCATAGTATCTTATCACAGCAACAGAAAAGTAAATAATATACTTGATATGTATAAATTTTGTGTTGATGACAATATTTTAAGTTACTTGAAAATAAATGCACATTATCTGTAAAGCCTAATAAATATCCTTGCTAACATGAATAAAACTATATAAGTGAGAATTCAGGTCTTAACTAGTGAAAAAAACTATATAATTTATTTTGAGTGGAACAAAACCCTATTTACTAAAAAAAAAAAAAAAAAAAAAAAAAGGAAAATTTCTGTTTATAAGTTAAAATTATATTAAATTAAATCTTTGTGATTACAATGGAGTTTTCACTTTCCAGAGTTGTCTGAAAATTGCATCAAATCATAAGTAATATGGTTTCCAAAAGGTACAAAATCCCATGAACCAATGTCCTAACGTCTCACAGTAGGAATTAAAATAAAAACTCAAGATTTAAATTTTTCTTAGTTTTGCTGCTGTGATAAAATATTCATATTCAAAGCAACTTAGGGAAAAAAAGTTTCCACAGCTTAAGATTTCTTATAACCCATTATCATGGGGAAGTGGAGGCAGAAACTTAATGTCTCATGCACAGTCAAGAAGAAAGATATGAAAGAGTCTTTTTTTTTTTTTTTTTTTTTTTTGGCTACTCAGATATCTTTCTCTGTTTATACAGTTCAGGGCTCTTTCCATGAAATGGTACCACCCACAGTTGGCTAGTTTGTTTTACATTAATTAACAGTCAAGACAATTCCCCACAGACATGCTTATAAGTCAATCCAATGTAGGCAATTCTTCATCTATATTCTCACCCCCGTTGACCCTGAGTTATTTCAAGTCAACAATTAAAGTTAACCATCAGGATACTTTTTATGTATTTTATTATTCTTACAGAGAAGATAGTTTCTATTCCAATTTGTCTGGTACTCTTAGTCCCTAATCTTAATGGAGCTGGAAGTTTTGAGATTGCTTTTCAGGGTGGAGTTGGGTATTTAAACACAGCCTCGTTCTTGTCCATAGTCTTGAAAAAAAAAAAATGGGAACTGCAGATACCTGTAATCCTAGCATTTGAGAAGCTGAAGGAGCTATGTAGATTCAAGGATAGCCTGGACTACCTGAGCTCCTTGAGTTCAAGGTCAGCCTAGGCTCTATGGCAGACTCTGGCTCAGCATACGAAACTCTAACTCAAAAATAAAAAAACAAATCTTTTAAAATTAGGCAGCACTGAGTTTTGACAAGTCACAGCAGCCAGAAGAAAATTTAGATTCTCAGATTTTCATATTAAATAATCTACTTCTGAAACACGTTTGAAAAGTTACTCTCCATGTTTACAACCAATTTCCAAGAAGCACAGTGAGCACATGTGATGAGGTTGTCCTGTTTTCTTCAAGTCTTTCATGTGGAACCAGAAATGTAATCCTCTTTGATGGCATGTCATGTGAATATCATCAGGTAGGGTAGCCAAGACTATGTTAGGTCACCACTGTGCAGATGCTGGCTTACTAGCTACTGTATACAACATTAGTAGTTGAGCTATAATTTCCTTCTATGTGTGATTTTCATAAGTTAGCTACTGTATACAACGTTAGTAGTTGAGCTATAATTTCCTTCTATGTGTGATTTTCATTAGTTAGCTACTGTATACAATGTTAGTAGTTGAGCTATAATTTCCTTCTATGTGTGATTTTCATAAGAAAATGTAACATAAAAATGTTTTAAATTATAATATGTGTGGTCTGTCTACAACAAAACTGGTAAAAATTTTATTTATGATGTCATTTTATTTATCATGTGTATTTATCAGGCATTTTCAAATATGTATGCTTATTTTACTTAAATAACTCTTATGCTGATATTCATGATCAATTTGATGAAAAGAAAAACAGACTATGAGAAGAATTTGGTTAAGTTTAGCAATATGTCTTAGGAATTATCTTCCTCTGTGTTATTTTATCATTTAAAAGTTAATATAGTGTTTGTGAAAAAATGTTCCTAGTGGCTGAGGAATAGCTCAGTGGTAGAGAAATTTCTGGCATGAGTAAGACCCTGGGGTTGATCCTCATCATTGAAAAGAAAATGAATTCAGATGTGGCATGCCTTTAATTTCAGCACTCAAGAATCAGATGCTTGTGAGTTTGAAGCCAGTCTGATCTACAAAACAAGTTCCAGGACAACCAGGCCTCTGTTACACAGGAAAAAAAAAAAAAAAAAAAAGGAAAAAAAGAAAGAAAGAAAGAAAATGAAGCAGTTCTTATTTCAGTCCTACCTAATTTTTTTTCAATTGCTCAGATAATGACCTTTTTAGTTACATATTGCAAGTCTTTGGTTCAACAACAGTAATATAAATCCAGATAATTTATTTAAACAAAATCAAATTTTGTTTGTCAAGTGTTTGTAATAATGTAAAACTGGATCTTGTACATGTTTAATAAAAACGAAGTTTTCTCAAAACTTGAAAAAAAAAAGAAGGAAGGGAGGGAGGGAGCTACAAAAATCTTCATCTTTCAGCAGGAAGCTTCACAGATCACCTACTGTTGAACCCAGAGCTTCAGAAGTTTCAGTTCTTGAGCTTTGTGTGCAGGTCTCATGCAGACATCAACAATCAACACCAAATGACCCAAGAGGACAGCTAAGAGGAGAACCCTTGTTCAAAACCATAAGTACCACGTACTCTGTCACCTTTCAAAACAGGCAAGATGGCCGATCCTCCTTGTCAACTTGTCTAGATTAAAAATCATGCAGATAAGTGGGAAGGTGCAGGACAAGTGTCCTGGTCAAGGGTCAGGCATTTTCAGAGAGGGTTAATCTTTGGAGGAAGACTCATCCTAGATGTTGGTGATACCATCCTGTGCGCTGGGGCCCAGACAGAACAAAGTGAGTTATAGAGAAAGCTGGTTGTGTATCAATGTCATCTTTTCCTAAACAGTTGGGGGCTCAGCCACACACTCTCATCTTCATAATGTGCAGCCCAAATGCACACAGCCAAGTAATCCTGAGACAGAAAAACAAAAATTATTTTTTTTCATACCTTAAATATTTCATGTCAAGCATTTGGGTGACAGTGATACAAAAGTTAGGAAGACAAAGGGTAAGGTGGCCACATAGAGCTGAAAAGAAATTCGGGTTTCCTGATAAGGAAAACATTCTCTGCATCATATAAACCCCAGGATATGTGGACACATGCAAGGAGAGAAACAGAAAAGAAAAGAAACATAATATTGGGCAGGGAGCAGACATGGCACCAACTGCCTAAAGAAAGCTACTCTGGGCATACCACCTGGAGACCTCTAAGCACCAAATGAACAGCTTGGAGTATATCTGTATTTGAAAGCCAGTCATTGAGGCTAACATTAGCTAGTGATATAAAAGAGAGGAATGTACTAGAAGGAAGCTAGAGTGTTGTAGCTTCTTAAAAGAAAGCAAAAAAACAGAACATGTAAGACCCAAAGCCCAGGGACCCCAGCAGCTATATTTGTAGGTTTTTATTCTAGGAGGGGACTATTTATAAGATTCAAAATTGCCAAGGTCCCTGCTTCCATCTGATATTGGGAACAGGCCCAGGTTAAATCAAAGGCCCACACCTGCATTAGTCACTCTGAGCATGTAGGTGGAGTCTTAGAATATAAACACAGCACTGCTGGGCTCGCCCTATGCTGTGGGTGGAACTAAAACATGGTGGTTTTAAAAGAAAGGCAAACAGGAAAGAGCTGGATGCTGCCAGGCCAGAAATTTTCAATTCTGCATTAAGTTTTACTTAAAATAGTACTGCTCACAAGAGTATTTATATATAAGTAGGCAAAATTGATGTGTTTAGTGCTACAATTAAAACAGTGAATTTGATCAGGAAAGGGTTCCTACAGGCAAGATGCTTTGAATACAGGTTCAAAGGGGGAAGGAGTGGCAAGACACAGCTGATTCCAGATGGTAGGAAGAACATGTACAGCAGTTAAAAGGGTGGAGAGGTGAGAGGGTCTGGGAGGCATTGGAAGCAAGGAAATCATGATGAAAATGCATTGTTTGCAAAAAATAATTAATTAAAATAAAAAGCTCAAAGTGAAGAAGTCCTATCTGAGAAAGAACAACTATTTTGCTTGGTTAGTCCAGTATATTAATTTTGGAGATTCAAGAGCATTAAGGTAAGTTGGACAACAGGTGAGATATTTGTATCGGGGTAGAGTTGTGAGGCAGCCTGAAGGACAGAGATGAAGAGAAAATTTTTGTTCCCCTCTTCAACAGAAATGGGGTAACCTCCTGTGTAACACTCTTAAGCGTTTCTACAACTACAACACCTCTCATTGTTACAGTGAATTTTCCACCAAAAATTTGAAAGCTAGCAATACTTCCCTCATAAGAGGTGAGACGCAGAAATGTAATCTTCAAAGAAACATAACTACCAAGACCAAAATATTTAAGTGGCCAACTCTATGCCATTTAACATAATGGCTACAGGTAACTATTTAAACTTAAGTTAATTGAAATAAACTAAAATTTAATTTCCAGCTTTCCAGGCTTTGTACTCACATTTCACTAGCTCACTAACACAATGGAGCTGATGGCTCCTGGGTTGGAAATCCAAATCATTTCCACCACTACTATGGAACACCTACTGGGTGGCAGTGCTTGAGATTTAGTGGGTAGACGACTTGGCTGTGTGAGTAGAGAGCTTTGACTGTGATATTTAGACTAGTTTAGGTCCTAGTATAAAACAGATAGTTCACATAACTGAAGAGAGCCTAGCGGAGACTATTTCCAAAGGTGGTACCAGGCTAAGAAAACAGGAAGGACATGAAGAAGCTTTCAGGGATCTTACACTGTGGGAAGCCTAGCCACAGAGTGAGGAATCAAACCCTGGGACCAGACAAGAACTTGGCTACTGAAGAAAACTAGCCAATAACAAATTGATGGCTCTGAGGGAGGAAGTTTGGAAAAACAACCAGACTTTCTCTTTTCTGTTTTACTTTTATAGTGCTGTGCTGAAACATCATGACCAACACAACTTATAAAAGAAGACATTTGATTTGGCTTATGGTTTCTGAGGGTTAGAGTTCATGATGGGGATGGAGAAGATGAAGGAACAGAGAGTCCACATCTTGATCCACAACCGCAAAGGAGAGAGAGAGAGAGAGAGAGAGAGAGAGAGAGAGAGAGAGAGAGAGAGAGACAGAGAGACAGAGACAGAGACAGAGAGACAGAGAGAGAGACAGAGAGACAGAGACAGAGACAGAGAGAGGTGAGAAATCAGGACTCTTCTGCAACCTTTAAGCTCTTGCCCAGTGACATGCCTCTTCCAAATGTCACACCTCCTACTCCTTCCTAAACAGTTCCACAAAACAAGGACCAAATATATGAGCCTATGGGACCATTCCCATTCAAACCATTACAGTAGCCATCAAGTCTCTTGCTGCAGCATCTGTCAGCTTGTGCGGAACGGGTATATTGGCTAAAAAGTCATACTCTGGGGCATAGAGTAGGTGAGAACAAGAGAAAAGAAAGATGGGCAAAGAAAAAGAATCAACCTTGTCTCTCTGTCTCTCCAAGCAGTATGAGGGCAGAGGAGGATGTGACTGGCTTAGCATCATGTGCACTTTGAATGGGGCAGAGTGGATGTAAATATAGGTGCCTAAGGTCACATCCAGGGTTTCACTTCCCAGATAAGAACACACTCAGCATGTGCTACGCTTGCTTCTTCATGGAACAATTTGCTCTCTCACTGTAAATGAAAAAATTACAAACTTTAGAAAAAATGTCTGAGCTTGCAAGACCAGAAGCCATACCCCTTGATGTAGGCTGATTTACCACATGTGGAGCACAGCTGTAAGAAAGACTTAGGGTGCATCTCATTGGTCTTAAGCTAATGAGGATTCTGTAACATAGTCTTGGATTCAGGAACAAACATGTTTCACTCCTAGCTGCCTTATGGACCTGGGACTGTTTACTGTATGACTATTCCTGGAGAGGTGTGTACAAATATTTATTCACTCCAGATAGGGCACCAGTGATGAACCAGAGAAACAATTTCACTCAACTCTGGATTGGTGAGCCTGAGTTTACCCATTTAATTACAGGAACATGGGTGACTCAAAGGCAGCAGCATCACAGAGAAGCCCATCCCACCAAGGCTGCTGAAACACAAGCTGCATCCCAGCAGCTCCCTGTCTACTATAGTCTGCTCTGATGTAGAGTCTCCTCAGCTTTTATAACCCTGGAGGCAGAGGCATTGTAAGGCGTGTAACTTCCCAAGTCTCTGGAACTTCCCTCCTTCTCCCAGAGTGAATGTTACAATCCTATAACACTATTCATTACCATGATTTCCTTAAAACATCTGAGCCAGTGCAGGGAATATAGGAGACTATTTGTTCATCTCTTGGCAACTCTTGAGAAGGCTGGTTACATTCATTAGCTTTTGTCAACTTGACAAATACCTAGACATACCTGAGAAGACAGCATCCCAGTTGAGAAACTGCCTCCATCAGATTGGCCCTGTGGGTATGTCTGTAGGACATTGTCTTGGTTGCTAATTAATGTGGGAGGGCCTAGCCTATTATGAGTGGTATACCTTGGGCAGGTAGCTGAGCAAGTCAGGGAAGTGAAGCCAGAAAACCATGCTCCTTCATGGTTTCTGCTTTAGCTCCTGCAGGCTTTGAGGCCTTGGCTTCCCTTGCTAGTGATCAGTGTCCAGCAAGTCAAGTAAATTCTTCTTCCTCTAAGTTGGTTTTGCTCAGTGTTTTATGATGGCAAGAGAAAAGCAAACTAGGATATCTGTCATGGGTCAGGCATTGCCATAGGCTTTAGGAGTGTAACTGTAGCAAAACAGACACAATGTTCAGCCTTCACAGAGCCTGTATCATCGTGGAGGTGAGCATAGTGATAAGATGTAGTGCAATTATGTTGTTATATTGTAAATAATGATCCCGCTTAGTATTTTAATAAAAATGCTGATTGGCCAAAGGCAGACAGGAAGTATGGGCAGGCTACCAGACTAAGAAAACTCTGGGAACAAGAAAAACAGAGCAGAGATGCCAGGAGACACAGAGGAAGGAAGTTGAAATGCTGCTGAGAAAGGTACCAAATCACATGGCTGAACAAGATAAGAATCATGGGTTAATTGGGGGCTGGAAAGATGGCTCAGCAGTTAAGAGCACTGAGTGCTCTTCCACAGGACCAAGATTCAATTCCCAGCACCCACATGGCAGCTCACAACTGTCTGTAGTTCCAGTTCCAGGCAAAACACCAGGGCAAATAAATTAATTTTAAAAAAAGTTTTTTTTCTTAACAAAAAAAGAAAGAATTGAGAGTTAACAAGTTATATGTGTGGACCAAGGTCAGTCAGCAAGCAGCATAAAATTAATGTAAGTGTCTATGTGTCTGTATGGGACTGTGGGACTGCAGGTCTGCCAGTCTACCGACCAGAATCTCAGGGCTAGTCCAGAAATTCCAGGCCAGGAACCTCACTCCACAATAAGATGTATTACTTGGTAAATCCTAGGTTAGTGCATTAAAAATTAAAGCCAAGAATGACCCTTGAAAGGAAGTTAGAAATACAGATAGAGATAGGGGAGGTAGAGGAGGTCCCTCCTCCCCCACAATGAACCAGTGTATGACATGGGGTGAGGGAATCCTAAAGGAAGTGAATGAGTAAACCATGTGAATGGGGAAGAGAAATTCAGACTGTGGAGTCATAGAAATGGAGACATGCCTTATGATGTAGTTGGGTCCATAGAGAAAACCAGAGTTGATGGAGCAGAGAAAGACTGGAGCAGAGAGCAGACTATTGGAATAGATAGGGCCAGGTAAGGCTTGCAATAGTTACACATGAATGACTTTGATTATGCAGCCTGAATTTCATGCCACCTGCTAGTCATTTAAGACTAGTTATTAGAAAATGTTCTGGTTGATCCCATGGATACCCATTCTAAGCATCTTGACAGCAGGAATCCCCTCATGTATCATTTTAATATGTGTGATCTAGAAAATGGCTCATGTTTGCTTGATTCTGAATAGCTGCTTGTATACTGATGCAGAAACTTGGTTTCCAGTATGTTCCTCATGAGCAGTTCAGTGATGTCCTTTCTAGTATCTTGTGGACCACTGAGACCTCACAATAGAGCTGAGCACATTGGCCTGAGCAGAAACTGATGTTTCATAGTGGGTAGGGAAACTGTAGAGTTCAGTGTCAGAGGACCAGAGTTAGCCACATACATACATACATACATTCTTTCACACAAATGACACTCCAAGGACTGGGCTATGCAAAAAGATTTAATTAAACTTTCTCAAACAAATCAGAATGCACAACGCAAGTGCTCACTCACATTGAATGGGGTTTCCTGTACCCCAAAGAGAAAGCATCTGCAGGAAACTCAGAACTCTCTATTATAGAGCTGCCATCATGCCATCGTGCTCTGATGTCCAGGCAGCCTGACCCCTTCAGGTTGCTGTCTTGTAGTTTGATGTCCCAAGCCCTGCAGTCCCTTATCCCCCCTCGTCATTTCTTCTTCATTGTCTGATTCATTTCTTGATTGAAATCTCTTGATTTCTCCTGTTTCAGTTCCCAGGAAAACAAGGCATGCATGTATGCATGTATTAAGAATTTTTCCAGGCTGAATGACTGATTAAATTTAGTGATTGCAGTGAGGTAGATTGTCATACATATAGTGACAAATTATCTTGGGTTATTTTTTAGCTCACTTACTAGCAAGAACAATATCAGGTATATCTGAAAACTACAGCAGATATCTGGACCTTGTTATGACCCTCTGACTGGGGTCTCAACAGTGTACTCAGCAAATGCATTGATTTATGACTTTCTTTGCTTTGTAACTAATAAAATTTTATATGGCCACTTGTACATTGATGGCTGTTAAAGGAAACTTGAACTCATGTCCAGACCATGGTCACTGGCATCGATTAAGAATAAGCTGTATTTTTTTTAATTTGAAGTGAGTTTAGCATCAATGACCTTCCTGTTACTGCTCCCTTATTTTTATTCCCCACCAAATCTCCCCTGATATTTGTTCAGTTCCCAAAGGTCAACTTGTTAGAGTTCAAACCAATCACCTATGTCCAAGAATACCTTTGATAGTGCAGGACATGGGGTAGATTCCTATTGTTGATTTAATCTGGATGTTTTCTTTATATAGGTAAACTTTTGTTTCAAAAAGGAGCTGAGGTAGCATCTAGCAAGACACAGCAGATAGCTCATTTAGACATCCCAAAATCCATTGGAGATGCTGTAGTGAATGATGCAAGATACCGTCTCCATCCCCGTTATTCTTCTTCATTGGTCCTTCCTATGCAGCACAGTCTGAACACTCAGAGCCCTGTCCTCCACTGATGCCAGCCAAAGGATCCAGTGCAGGCCTGTGGCTTGACTTCACACAGGGAGACAGTGTGACTCACCCTGCTCAGTACAGTGGCTGTTTTGAGAGGCAATGCTTGCTGTCATGTAAGCAGTTTGATTTCTAAAAAGAATCTAGAATCTTTCTTTCCTCCGTGTTTATTATTAAGAAAAAGAGCTGCTAGGTCCAACAGTGAAATCGAACAGGCTAATGTTTTCCATTTCACTGTGATAAAAAGCAAAGTAGACTTTTCCAACTCAGTTATAGCCTTTTCTTTTTTTGTTTTATAACCTGAAAATTGCAGACCAATAAGAAAGTGAGGATCATCCACTATCCTAGTTCATAAAGCAGAACTTTTAAACATTTTCTTCTAAGCAGTTTAATAGTTGTAACAATAGAGTTCTTGTACTTTACTCCCTAAGATTATTCTAACATTGTTTCCTATGTGGTAATTTTAATATCTGTATATTTCTTCTATGATTTCCATTCTGTATTAGTTAGCAATTAAATTGCTTCCATCTAGTTATTTGAGCCTAGTGTGTACTACAATGAGCAACTATGGGCACAGAGTTTTTCTATATTATCAATTATTTCTTCAATAAATTCCAAGAGACAGAATTATAGATCAAATTAATATTTGTAATATTAATATTCTTATTACTTTGTGCATTTCAACAGCTTGCTTGCTTGAAAGTCAGACTGATTAACAAAGTGTGCTGCCTACATCCTGGAAACTTCTTAGATGTATTAAATCTGCAAAATAACAATGGGGAATAAATATATATATTTCCTGTAGATCAAGTTAGTCTTGAACTCAGAGATCTGCCTGTCTCTGCCTCCAAAGTGCTAGGATTAAGGGCTCGCACTGCCTTCAAGAGAGATATGTTTACTTAGAGCTGCAGTTAAGAAATGTATCATTGTTTCATTTGTTATTGCTGAAGTTATTTTGAGTTGTATGTATCAGACACTTACTTTTAGACACACAAATAATACATTAGGCGTAGGAAGCAAGGAGGTATTTCTCTGTTCTTTTGCATTTCCTTCTGTGTTTCCTGAACTCATACACCCGCAGTCCACTGACAGAGCATCTTAGCCCTTCACAGGTAATAAGCCCAAACATGACTGTTGAGTGGCAGAGGTATATGGGTGCATGCACCAAGACTACCACACCATGGTAGAAGCAAGTAATTGGAGTCACCCATGTGTTGATTGGTTCATGCCACCTTTGAAGTAGATGGACAGTATGGTGGACTCCTATTCCATTAGTGAGGCTGATTTAAGTTGTTTAAATATAGCATCTCATTGTGTAGCTCAAACTGGTCTCAATACTCAGTCCTCCTGCCTCAGCACCTCAAACAGCAGTAGTCCCAGGTTTGCACCATTGCACTAACTTGAAGAATATTCTTGATGAGGGTATTACTGACTGCTTGAAAGAGTGATATCTGCATGGGATGGCTCTCTAGCTACATTCTCTGCTCCTAAGGGCAAGCTGTGAAATGTTCGAAGGATGGCACTTTGCTACCCGAGGGCCGAATGAGCTCATGATTGCTTCAGTGCCTGCCTTGCCTTCCATTTTGCTGCATCCAATCCTGACTCACTTTCTCCCAGTCTGCTGAATGGCACACACCACCCTGGAAGAAGATAGACAGCAGTATAGATTCCTAGCTACAACATGATGAAGACTGTGGGGCATCATTTATTCATATGAGTATTTTATTTTACATGTGTTTTGCCTGTGTGTATTTCTGTGTACTATGTTGCATGCCTGGGGCCCACAGAGACCAAAGATGGTGTCAGAACCCTGGGAACTGGAGTTACAGACAGATGTGAGCTGTCCTGTGGGCACTGACAATTGAACCCAAGTCCTCTGGAAGAGCAGTAAGTGCTCTTAACCACTGACCCATCACCTCATCACTCAGATCATCTTTTAAACATGTTTGAACAGAATTTCAAACATGTGCTCCTGTTAGTCTCAACTTTTCAATCTTCCTGATTTAGTAAGCCAAGTATAAGGAATTACAGGTCTGTAGTACTTCATGAATCAATAAATGAATGAGTGATCTAGGACTGGATATAGGACTGAGGCATGGCAAACTCATCTGATCTAATCATAGTCAGAAAATCATAACAACAGGATCTAGGTCACACTGCTGCATAACCAGTAGCATCATGGGAACTAAGGCATCCAGTGAAAAGGGGCTTGAGGTTCAGGGATGTGGGATGGGATAGCTAGGCTTAGCTCTGTCCTCTGCAAACACATGACTTTGGGTCAGAAAGTCACAAAGGGTGATCATTACAGAGTGGCTTTCTACATTGGTCTATTCAGAGAGCTGTTGCAAGGATCCTATTAAATGATGGCCTGAGAAAGTACTTTAGAAATTGCAATGTATTCTGTTAGGATACTGACTTTAACATAAATTCTGCTGAGGCCAAGCCCAGGGCAGAGGGTGTGACCAGCTCCATTCTCACATAATAAAAGAGTGCACCATTGGTTAAAAAAATTAAAATGTAATTATAAAAGTCATTAAATGTCTGGTTGGTTTGGTCATCATGGTACTTAGTGAGTCCTAGCTAATAAAAGTAACAAAATATTCTTCCCCTTAAAGTTCTTTCTTATCTCTGAATACCAAATAAATACTGTAGTCAAATCTTTAAGATGCACATGAAAGTTTCAGTTTGACAACATTTTTCTTAAATATTTTATTTAATTTTACATATAACTATATTAAAATTTTTTCTTGATAAAGCTTGAGTTATGCATGAAAGCTAATTCAGACACCCCCCAATTATCATTGCCAAGTTTACCAAATAAGAATACAGGGGGAAAAGAATATATGAATGCCAATACTTTTTCAATATAAATATGGCTCACTTATTTGAAACATATTTTATAAATATTATTTACTTGAAATTCAAAGTTAGCTAGTATTTGGGTTTCAACCAATGTCTCTGCTCAGGGAGACAATGTGTGATGCTGGCTTAGTGTGGTTTTTCATATACTGGAGGCACAGGTTATCAATGTGCCCAACACTGGTAGTAATAAAAACCTGTGTTTGGACTTAGGCAATGGATTTGAACTAGACAAGATGGCACACACCTGCCACTCTAGCAATAAGGAGACAGAGACAGAAAGATGAAATGATTCCCTGTCAGTCTGTGTCCCATAGTGAGTTCTAGCCAAACATAAACTACAGCGCTAAGTTTCGTGAGTGGATTCTAGACCCTCGTGGACTATTCAGTGAGAATACCAATAAATTAAGTAACTTGAAATAGAGTTAATGCTAGCATAGCAATTGTAAACATAAAACTATAGAGAGTCCTTCAATTTCATAATTCTCCAAGTAACCACTTGGTGTTTTTGTAGGTTTTGGTTGCTTGTTGGGTTTTTTTTTTTTTTTTTTTGCATTTAGAAGTGAAATAAAGAAGCTGGAAAGATAGCTTAGAGGTTAAAAGCACTGATGTTCCTCCAAAGATCCTAGTTCAGTTCCCAGCAACCACATGGTGTCTCACAACTATGAGATCTGATATCCTCTTCTGGAGTGCAGGCAGAACACTGAATACACAACAAATAAATTAATTTTTACAATAAACTAGAAATGAAATAAAGGGCATAGGGACTGGCAAGATTTCTCAGTGGTTCAGGGTGCACACTCCCATGCCTATATCTACACATAGGATATTTAATGTGAAATCCTTGTTGCTGTGGGTGACAGTATTGATGGTGGTGACTAGTGGTCCTCAGTCTCAGACTAGTATTTGTCTCCATTTACAGAACCTAAAATTTGGGAACGAAAGCTAGTAGTATCTCTGTTTGTGATTTCTGTAAGGTTTCTAACTTGTTAGGAGATAAAGATTTTCCCAAGTGGAAAACAACCACATTCTTCCCAGTCTATCCTGCCCTTGAAATCATGCCTTTGCCCTACTCAGATCTGTCATGGCTCTGCCATTCTGCCTGCAGAAGGAGTGGTTTGTTGGGATAAATGATTCCCTAGATGTAATCTTAAGCAAGGCTTACTGAGTTAAAAGCTGTTTCCATTGGCTTCCAGCCAGGTATTGGTATATAAAGCAGTGTCTTGTGGACCAAGCTCTGTTATTTTGCCTTTGGTCTTTTTGTTTAATGAGCACATATAAGTTTTCTAGATAATATTGGTGCTCCTATTTTCTAGAGTTCTTATAACTGCCTGGCTGTCCTCTGGCTTTAGAAACAGTGCATCCAGGACAGGATTGTGATTACCAAACACCAATCTCTTTTTCCTTTATTTCCATCTCTGTATTCCATATCCCCCTTTTGAATAATCTACCTTAGAAGGCTGCCCTCTGCTTATCTACAGTATGTTGGCACAAATAAAGAAGCTGATGGCTTTTTTTTTTTTTTTTTTTTTTTTTTTTTTTTTTTTTTTTTTTTTTTTTTTTTTTTTTTTTTTTTTTTTTTTTTTTTTTTTTGGTGAGTTTACAAGTTCACTGCATTCAATTTGCTACATGAATGAAATAAAATATTCTTCCAGCAGGGGGCACTGTAGACTTCTACAGCCACTGGCTGTAAGAACAAGTCCTTGCTTACTGCTAGGATCTGAAAGGAACTTGCCTGCTGTGTCAGAGCTGGATACCTAGACTTTGTCCCAGAATCCATGGGTGTTCCTGTGAGCCTTTTTACAGACAACATTATCAACTGATAATCAGGCCTTTCGGGGTACCAGTGGAGTAGAACAATCCTGGAAAAATAGCTTCGTGTCCAAGAATCGCACTCTTGGTGTCAATAACGTTGTGTTAATAGATACTGGGCTAAACTTGGGTTGGAGAGTAAATCACACAACTTAAATACAAATGGAATTTAGAATAACATAGTTTCTTGGGGTCAGATGTTTCTGCTATACAAAGCATTGCTCAGAATCTCCCTGAGAGCTTGAATTAGAAGAACAATCTCTTGGTTCCATTTGGAACGTTCTGATTGGGTAAAACTGGGCAGGCTCTGACTATTGGCCTCTTAATTTCCACGGAGGATTTTATTGGTTGCTTTAAGTATTTAATATCTTGCCACTAGGTTCTTCTAATTGCTTTGTCCCTAGTCTTTGTGGTTTGATGGAAGGAGTATATCATTTTAAATATGAGCTTTCACATTCCTGGAGCATTATGCTCATCTGTCCAATGGGCCCCCATTTCAGTTTAAATTCCCTTTATCCATACAAAAGCAGTCTAGTTGTGTTGAGACCTTTGCCTTCCTCACTAACCACTTATAACAGAGAGATGTACTTAATAGGACTGACTTGATCTTCTCCCTAAGGTCCATTAGGAAATAGACCTTTCTTCATTTTATATTTTAAGAAGTAGCAAATGAGTCTGAGGTAATTTGAATACCTATGCACCCATAGACTAACATGTTTAAATGCATGACCCATAGGGAGTGGCCCTATTAGGAGGTATGGCCTTGTTGGAGGAAGTGTGTCACTGTGTGGGTGGGCTTTGAGGTCTTCTATGCTCAAGCTATGCCCTGTGTGGCATACAGTTGCTGTAAGGATTCCTGGCATTCCACGTAGCTGAACCAACTCTGGCTCAGGTGGGATGCACATGGGCGTGGCTGCGTAAACCCTGCAGCACTGTGTACGGAAGCACCTCCCTGGACCCATGACACATGCATACCGGTGCACTCCCCTTCCCTTAAAAGAGACTGTGAACATATGCTCCGGTCCTTTTCTCTGTCCCCTGACTTCTGTCCTGCTCCTCTGCTTCTTCACCCGCCTGGGACTCCTCTCTTAAATAAACTCTAGTGTGTGGCCTTGTTAGTGTGTATTTGCTCTCACACGCAGTTGCTTCTGCTGTCTGTGGCTCAAGATATAGAACTCTCAGCTCCTTCTCCAGCATCATGTCTGCCTGCACACTGCCATAAAGACAATGGACTAAACCTCTGAAAGTATAAGCTACATCCAATTAAATGTTTTAATTCATAAAAGTTTCTATGATCATGGTGTCTCTTCAAAACAATGGAAACTAAAACAGAGTCTTAGAATAGCATTCACTCAGGTCAGTATCAGTTTAATCATTTGGGTATCAGAGTCACTACAAAGGAATAATTAATTCAATCTGTTCACTGTGGAAGGAAAGAAGTATGTGAACATTAGTGATTGAGTTTATTTATATTAAGGGAAGAGACTAGAATAACTTCTTGGAAAGACATGGACTCTCTGAACAGCCTGTCCCAGCATTCTCCAGGCACCATCTAGCTGACATGTATTAAAACACAGTAGCCTGTCCTCAGGGACACTGAAAAAACTATTAGCCCTTAGGATGTCTTTTTGTCCTCTGCTGCTCCTGCCTGAAATCCTCCATTCCCTTTAAAAGAGAGAAAAGCTCTCGCAATCTAGTGGGGAATAGTGTATAGTGACATAATGCATGTGCTTGTTCAGCCCTGAAGGCCACATTTCCTGGTATCAGATCTCAGCTTAGTACCCAGCTGCCTACCTATCTGAATTTTCAATGGCTCTTTTTATAAAACTAATGCACTGTAGTTTTCACATGAACCTGCCCTGTGTGTGTAGGTGTGTGTCTGTGTTTGTGCACACACAAGTATATATATGTAACAAATATAATTCAGGTACACATGCATATAGAGACCAGAGGCTTATTGATATTTGTTATTATTTTCAATGCTTTTCCACTTTATTTTTCAGACAGTCTCTCACTGAGCCTGGAGCTCACTAATTGGCTAGACTGGCTGGCCAACAAGTTATGCATGCAGCATGTAATAGAGCAGGAAGTTCTGTCATGGCAACCCTAGACATACAACCTGTGTGAACCCGGGAAAACAACTGGCTGGGGAAGGCCCAGGCTGCCCAGGGTGACTGGGGGAGTCAACTGTCATGGAGCATGGAGGAGACATTTTTTTTTTATGTCCACTGATATTGCTGGAATGTTCTGTCTCTATCAACATGCACCCTACATTCCCTGAATTTTTTCCTACTTCAAATATTTTCCTCATCTCTTTTTTATTTGATTAAAACATAATTACATCATTTCCTCTCTCCCTCTTCTCCCCCCAACATTTCCCATGTGTCTCCCACTTGCTTTTAAAATCATGACCTCTTTTTCTTTAATTATTATTGTTACATTTAAGTGACTAAATACATAAATATAACCTGCTGAGCCAGACAAGTGTTGCTTGAGTGTTATATTGTTTTAGGATGACTACTTTGATTGGATAACCATTTAGAATGTTCATCTCTAGAAAAGACTAGTTACTGCAGAATTATTCACTTGCAATATATCATGTTAAGAATTAATATTAATTCTTATTAAGGTGCTATATAAACAGTCACTGATGCAAAATGAACCTTAAGACAACTCTTGAAGTGTGGAAATGTCCCACGCCAGATGGTCCGATCTGTTCCCTGAGAATGCAGAAGCAAAACAGGAAGGAAGGGCAGCACCCTCAATGGGGGATGGCCATGCCCCATTCAAGGTCCTGAGACCCCAAACCTACACCTCTAGGCCCCCCTATGTAATGCCTGAATTCCACTAAATCTCCTCCTGTTGTTTAACTAAGAAAGTTCTAAAACTAAATATAAGACTATATACAATAGAAATAATTACAAGACAATGTCTAGAGGAGAAAAAGGCAAACAATATAAACAAGGTCAAACTACGACTAACAAACAACAAACATAAGGTATATCTTAAAAGTCTAGAATATTGGTATATGGCAATGTACAGGGATTGCTTCAAGGCTGTTTATCTTGAATATATGAATCCAATACCTGAATGTTCTTAGCTAAGATATGTGACTGTACTAACATTAACTATCTAGTCTTCAACCCCATCAAACACCTGAGAAGGAAAATATATTACCTGAATAAACTGGAAGCACAAGAGAGTAGCTTCCAAGATTTAGGAGAGGACAGTGACAGTCAGCTGCCTAGACAGTCACCCATGGCTTTTCTGCAAAGTTGTAGCATCCACCTTTTTGGCTACAGGTCTAGGATATCTGACAGATCTCTTCAGAAGCAGAACATTTTTGAGAAGCCACCTTACCCTGTCTTGACAGGTTTTAACAGTCTCTATTCTTCACCCTGCTCATCTGGATTGGACAGCATGCTTATTGACAGCAGTCAAGGCAAGGGCAGTTCTTGGTCCACCAAGGAAGACAAACTCCTTGTGGAGTGTTTTTGATGCTCAACACCATCTTGGGGAAGGAACAGTGATGCCAGGAGTTGTTGTGTCTCTCATGACCAAATTCTGAATAACAAAACATTAAATGCCATATTCTCTAGATCTATGAAGTGGTTGAAGACTCCTGTCTATCTGATATATTCTACTATATATCTGAGAAACCTAAACAACATGACTATTACATGGCAAATCTAAGTAACTGTGGTCTGAAATTCTTATCATAAGACTGAAGCTTACATTACAAAAATAGGCGATCTATAAGTGAATGTGTAGTTTCTAAATAATGACTTCAAGTATGGCAAGCATATAAGTATTAAACAAAGGTAAATGTATAATACAAAATGACAACAGTATCCTAAATATATATCATTATACAAAATATCTAAACAGTTTTCGGCTTTTGGAAGACACGAGTGAAGGAGGGCTGCTCTTCAGTGGACTGAGGAATTGCCGGCCTGTGGTACTTGAAGGCCACTCTACATCAACTTTCTATTGCCAATTACCTGCAAAACAAATTATAATGTCCCACAGGCAGAAGCATGAGCGAGGCTTTGAGGCCCAAGAAGAGAATAAGGGCCAGTTCAGGGAGGAAGTTTCTGTAGCTAAGGAGGTGGGCACCCCAGAGGAGGTACCTCCTGCTGAGGTTTGCCAGGAAACCTGTTCATCCTCTGTTCCCATCCAAGCTACTCCACCAAGAAAAGCAAGTGAAGGTTCTGGTGACCAAGCAGAGGGAGGCCAAAGCACTTCAAAGGCCTACCTGTACTCCAAGTATTTGATCAAATCTAAGCTACGGAAGAAGGTTACAGATTTGGTGAAGTTTCTGAGTTTCAAGTATACAAAAAATGAGCCTGTCACAGAAGAAGAAATTCTGAAGAATATTATCAAAGAATGCAAGGCCTACTATTCAGTGATCTTCAAACATGCCTGTGAATGCATGGAAGTGGTTTTCGGCATTGAAGTAAAGGAAGTGGATGCTTTCAACCATTCCTACATGCTCCTTAAGGTACTTGACCTCACCTATGATGGACGTTTGAGCGGTGATGAGGGCATACCCAAGACAGGTCTCCTGGTGCTTATTCTTGGC
>PVIH01022330.1:0-27478 GCA_004025045.1 Sigmodon hispidus | reverse complement strand
CTAGGCAGGGGCTCTACCACTGAGTCACACCCCAGCCCCTCACTGGGGGATTCTAGGCAGGGCCTCTACCACTGAGCCACACCCCAGCCCCTCACTGGGGGATTCTAGGCAGGGCCTCTACCACTGAGCCACACCCCAGCCCCTCACTGGGGGATTCTAGGCAGGGCTCTACCACTGAGCCACACCCCAACCCCTCACTAGGCATCAGATTTCCTGGAACTGAAGTTATACTTGTGAACTCTCATGTGTGTGCTGGGAATTGAACCCCGGTTCTCTGGAGGAGCACTCAGTGCCCTTCACTATTGAGCCTTGCACACTTGTTATTTTAAAACAACCCCAGACATGCCACTTCCTCCCAAAATACTTCCATAAACACTTCTAAGAAATAAAGAGAGTCTCTTTTAAAAAACAACCACAAACCACTATCACCCTTGAGGACTCGCCAGCATCCTGTAATCTACAGTTCTCTGTAGTGACTTTGCAGAAGGGGTGGTTCCCGAGGCTCAGTGCTGTGGGTTATGGTGTGCCCACCATCAATCAGCTCCTCCAAGCTGCCCCCTCACCCTAGTCTCTGGATACTGTCTGGTGTGGATTTGCGTATTCCCAGCAGCCGGAGTCCTGTAGGCTATGAATGGAGGCTTCCTTTGGGAGGAGTCTCACTCACTTTTACCTTTGCTTCTTTGATGCACCAGATCTTTACTTTAAAAGCCCCTCTGGGCGGCTGTTATTATTGTTGTTGATGATGATTATTACTGCAGTTTGAGAGTGGGTACCACCACCTTCAGCACACTAGGCACACGCTCTACTATTGAGGTATCTCTTCAGCCTCCAGCCAGTATTTTTATCGTTAAAGCTTGTCTTGGGGCCATGAAGACAGTTCAATATGTAATGGAGAGATGGCTCAGCGGTTAAGAGCACTGACTGCTCTTCCAGAGGACCGGGGTTCGATTCCCAGCACATGACAGTTCACAACTGTCTGTAGTTCCGGTTCCCAGTTCCAGGCAAAATAAATATAAATAAATAAAGTTTATTTAAAAAATATGTAATGGCATTTGCTAATAAAACTGATATGATGTGAGTTCCTTCCCTTGGGCCCTCCACATGGTGGAACTGGGTTAAAAAACTGTCCTCTGACTCCACGACATAGTTCTTGAGCACTTTCCCCTCCCCCCCCCGCCACTGCGTGCTCGTGCACACACACACACACACACACACACACACACACACACACTCAAATAAGATGTAACTCAAAAATGAATAAGCTGCATAACTTTAATGCCAGCACTGTAGAGACAAGCAAATGTCTATGAGTTTGAGGCTAACCTATTCCATATAGTGAGTTTCAGGCCAGCCAGAGCTACATCTTTGTCTCAAAACACCTAAATAAATAAAATGTAGGCAGAATTTTTTATCAAAAAAATTGGCTCTTCAATAGTAACATGGAGATTTACTAATTATGAAAGCTTGGTCTTACGCTTTTTTCTAACTGGCTCTTACAGCTTAAATTAACCCATATCTTTTAACCCACATTTTTATGTGATGGGGTTACCAGATCCTGCTTCCTCTCCATCGGGCTGGTAATTCTGACCTCCTTCCCAGCATCCTCTGTGCCTAGAAATCCTGCTTAGCTAGTGTCAGTTCAGCTTTTTATTAAACCAATCAGTGACACTTCTTCACAGGGTACAAAAAGATTATTCCACAAAAAATAAATAAAGCCAATCTTATCTTTTTAAGATGGGGGTATGTAGGCTGGTAGGATGCAATATAGCCCAAGCTAACCTCCAATTCTTTATGGTCCTCAGGGCTAGAATTACAGATTATGCCCCCATTTTTAACAAAAGAAAAACATAGGTTCTGGGGCTGAAGAGGTGGCTCAGTAGTTAAGGCCTGGGTTTGCACTTGCAGAGGACCTGGGTTTGATTCCCAGCACCCACCTGAGATGGATAGATCACAACTGCCTGAAGTTCCAGGGGATCTGTCTCCCTCTTCTGGCCTCTGTAGGTACTGCAAGTATAAATCGCTAAAGATGGGGTCTCATGTGGTCCAGAATTGCCTCTAACTCCCTAGGTAGCCAAAGATCATCCTAATATCTGATCCTCAAGCCTCCACTTTGAGAAGTCTAGGAGGTCAAGCCCGCACCACCACACTGCATCTGTAGCCCTGGGACCCACGCGCCCTGCATGATAGGCAAGCACTCTGCATACTGAGCAACATCCCCATGCAGCAGGCTTTTTCTAGGATTGCCAACTCCCAAATCATAACACAGAGATTTACTACTAATTATGAATGCTCGTCCTTAGCTTAGGCTTGTTTCTGACTAGCTCTTATAACCCATTTCTGTTCATCTTCATGCTACCATGTGGCTCGTGACTTTTTCCTCTCCTCCTGCATGGCCCGCTCCCTCTGTATCCAGCTGGTCGCTCTACCTTTTTTCTTCCCAGAGTTTTCTCTGTCCTGAAGTCCCAGCTGTACCTCCTGTCTAGCTATTGGCTGTTTAGCTTTTTATTAAACCAATCACAGTGACTTATCTTCACATGGTCTAATAAAATATCTCAAAACATCCCCACCCAGATTTGGGTCTTTTTGAGACTAGGTCTCATTCTGTAAGCCAGGCTGGTCTCTAACTCAAGGTGATCCTCCTGCCTCAGCAATGACAGTGCTAGAATTACAGAGGTCTCCAACCACTACCCCCCTCCGCCTTTTGAAAACAGAAAGTTTTCTAGCTACTAAATTCTCTCTCTCTCTCTCTCTCTCTCTCTCTCTCTCTCTCTCTCACACACACACACACACACACACACACACACACACACACTCCTACTAACAATGGGTTTGAGAGATAAAAATAGGGAGTCTTGAAAGTCGGATGGTAGAACCTTCTAATGCCAGTGGAATTGTTTGTGTGGCCCACTTCCCAACCCCTAGGGCTGAAGATACTCTCTGTCTCTGTAAACCTGACTGGCCAGGCTTCCCCCAACTTCCTGCCCATGCCAAGGAAAGAGAGTGTGTCAGCACCCCAAATTAGTCATCTTTCTGTTGCTATGATGAAATATCATAACCTCCAAGGCAATTTATAGAAGAAAGGGTTTGTTTGGGCATATGGCTCCTGAAGAATAAGAGTCCACCATGGCAGCAGGAAGAGTTGAGAACTTACATCTCAAAGTGTAAGGAGGAGCTGGAGATGACATCCATCTTTCAAACTCTCAAATATTGCCTCCAGTGGCAACAAAGTCACACCTCCAAGTATCTCACCAACTGGGGACCAAGTATTCAAATACATAAGCTTGGGAGACACTCCTATTCAAAGGTCTATGCATTTCTATTCTACATCCCAATATCCTTATTCCTGATTATAAACCCTGATTATAGCTAACACCCCTGATTATAAACAAGCACGCATATATGCATACTGGCTGCCTGCAGGATGTACAGTGTACCCCAGCTTCCCAGCTTTTGTGAGCTGTCACCCCTGATGGGATGGACTTTGCTCATGTCACTGTCTCTGAGTCATTTCTGCTCCTGTAAGTCACCCCAATAAAACTCATTCGTTCACCAAGTTGGGCTTTGTTGGTGTTGTGTTTTTGCTTGTCAACAGTTCTCTGTCTGGGGTGAGTAGATGTTTGTTGATGTCTCCCCAGGAATAGTGTCATAACTCCATGATGTAAGTACCATTCAGGCTGTAAAACTCAGCACACAGCATCACCTGTGGAACAAAAACAAAGTCCTAACCCATCCAAGCCAGTAGTTCTGGGAAAGTCTCTAAATGTACTAACCCTGCTTTTCAGCTTCTGTAGTTATTCCTGCGGCTAACTGTTCTTGTTAACTGAAGCATGTCAACCAGGATATGGCTTTGAGCTTAAAAGCTCACCATGAGGGGACTGGAGAGATGGCTCAGCGGTTAAGAGCACCGTCTGCTCTTCCAGAGGACCCAGGTTCGATTCCCAGCACCCACATGGCAGCTAACAACTGTCTGTAGTTCCAGTTCCAGGCAAACACCAAGGCAAATAAATAAATAAATAAATAAATAAATAAATAAATAAATAAATAAGAGCTCACCATGAAAAAGGCTCTGGTCTACCCTGGGATCCCCAACACCCAGTATAGCCGCTGGCCAGCAAATAAAAACTTGCTATTGGCTTAAAGCCACGCCTGAGCGGTCTTCTCTGGTGGACCCGCCACAATAGTATCATACATGGTTACAGCCCTAGCCTGTTCGTTTCTCGATAAACTCTGAGTTTATTTCACTGTGGTTTACTCTGAAATTCTTTTCTATGGCACAATCAACAATCCTACCTCCACTAGCATAGAGTTCTTAAAAGATTCCCACCGTGACTTCAGCTCCCCTTCGCTGACCCCGCCAAGAGACCTCTGCAGCAATCTTCCTGGGGAAATCCTTTTCTGATTCTCCAAGTTGGAGGACCTGTTAGTCTATTTTCTGTTAATATAACAGAATACCTAAAGCTAGGCATTTTATAAAGAAAATATTTATGGTCTGGAGAGATGGCTCTGTGGTTAAGAGCACTGGCTGCTCTTCTAGAGGACCTGGGTTCGATTCCCAGCACCAACATGGTGGCTCACAGCATCTGTCATTCCTGTTTCAGGAGATCCAATGTTCTCTTCTAGCCTCTGAAGGCACCAGGCATGTGCACGGCACATAGACTACCCGTGAAGGTGAAACGCTAGTGCACATAACATAAACAAAAAATAGATTAAAACAAAAGAGGCTTGGAACTGGAGAGATGGCTCAGAGACCTAGGTTCAATTCCCAGCACCCACATGGCAGCTCCCAACTGTCTGTAATTCCCGTTTCAGGAGATCTGACACCTTCATAACCAATGCACATAAAATAAAGTTAAATAAATTACTTTTAATAGACTTTTTTTGGCTCCCAAGTCAGATGTGCCAAGGTTTAGAACCTACAATTAGCTTTCCTGCTAACAATACTCCAAGTTGGCATAGAGCATCAAGCAGTCTGGTTAGTTTTTTTTTTTTTTTTATAAAGCTTCCATTTTCTCCCAAGGAGCCCCCACCTTATCTATCCTAATCATACAGCAAAGGCCCAGGCTATACATACCAAGACCAAATTCAATCTCCATCCCAATCCTGGGACCAAAGAAGCCAGAGGGCGTCTAGAATTCCCTGGAACTGGAGCTATGAATGGTTGTGAGCTGCCACACGGAAATGGGAATTGAATACAACTGGTCCTCCGATAGAGCAACAGTGTCTTTAACCACTGAGCCATCTCTCCAGTCCCCTACAAAGCATTTTTTCATTTTTAAATGATCTATTTGCTTGTATCCTATGTGCATTGGTGTTTTGCCTGCATGTATGTGTGAGGGGAATGTACCTGGAACTAGAGGTGAGCTGCCAGAAAGCATTTATGTTGTGTTTTTTTTTTTTAAACTTTATTTATTTGCCTTGGTGTTTGCCTGGAACTGGAACTACAGACAGTTGTTAGCTGCCATGTAGGTGCTGGGAATCGAACCCGGGTCCTCTGGAAGAGCAGACAGTGCTCTTAACCACTGAGCCATCTCTCCATCCCCCATTTTTTTTTAATACTCATTTATTTATTATGTATACAGTGTACAGAAGAGGGTACTAGATTTCATTATAGATGATTGTGAGTCACCATGTGGTTGCTGGGAATTGAACTCAGGACCTTTGGAAGAACAGTCAGTGTTCTTAACCTCTGAGCCATCTCTCCAGCTCCCTTTTTTTTTTAAACTTTATTTATTTTATTATTATTTATGTATTTATTTGCCTTGGTGTTTTGCCTGGAACTGGAACTACAGACAGTTGTTAGCTGCCATGTGGGTGCTGGGAATCGAACGCTGGTCCTCTGGAAGAGCAGACGGTGCTCTTAACCGCTGAACCATCTCTCCAGCCCTGTGTTGTTTTGGTTTTTCAAGGCAGGGTGTCTCGTGTAGCCCTGGTTGTCCTGGAATTCACTAGCCCTGAACTCACAGAGATCTATTTTCCTGTGCCTCCTGAGGGCTGGGATTAAAGGCATCTGTCACCACTCCAAAGACAAGCTTTAGCTCAGGAACCAAACCAGAAAAGCAACTAACATGCTCCTCAAGTTATGGTCACAGAAAGTGCTCCAACCAGGGAAGGAACATCCCCATGTGAAATCACTGCCATCCAGAGCCCCAGCGCAATCTTGAGATTCTCCCAGCCAATTAATAGCGTATGGGAGAGTCCCAAAGCTGTCTTGCTATGGTGATGAAGAACATGAAAACAGACTTGGATCCCAAAGAGAGAAAATTTAGCTCAAGAAACCCCAGTTTGCATTCTAATAGCTATTTTATAAAAAGGTAACATAAAGTTTACTTTTGCATTTCTGGCAATGGTGGGGGTGCTGAGCAGTCCTGGGAAAAGAGCATGTCCTAAAAGAATAGACCTAGCAGGGAGCCTCCCCAGTTCTGGGAGAATAGCTTCCTACCTGCCCAGCTCTGGGAGATCAGCCAAGACATCTGCCCAGTTCTGGGGGAAGAATAGATTCTTGCTTGTGGGTTCTGGGAAAAACCAGGTACCCTAGGTAGGATCCAGGTGGGGTCCATCCAGGTGGGGTCCATCCAGGTGGGGGTCCATCCTGGTAGGGTCCAAAGATACTCTGAGGCAGAAAGACCCTAAGCAGGAGCCAATCAGCAGCACGTCAGCACCTTGTCTCCAAGGAACCAACTTTGTTAACTTTTGCCTATAAAAGATCCCTTGTATCCCAGAGACAGCAGCTACTGCCTGCTCTGTTATCACAGAAGCTTTAAGTATGCTCCTTGCCTGGCTTGTATTGCGCTGCCAATAAACTTTGCTGTTGCATTCCAGACATCCCTGTCTCTGGTGGTCTCTTTGGGGGTCGAGCTTTGGGCATAACAGGTCCAAACCCTTGACACGTAGGCAAAAGCCAGGAATTGAATCTTTGAAGTTGAGGTTTACTCAAAGAGCTAACAATCTGAGGTTAATCAGAACAAACCATTGTGCTGGGCTGCTTGTGATCCATGTGTGTGTGTGTGCACGCACGCGCGCGCATCCCTTCCTACAAAATGAAAAACAAGAATATAAAAGGCTTCAGGGTGTGGTGGTGTGGTGGAGCGGGATGGGGTGAGGTGGGCGGGGTGGGAGGGGTGGGAGGCTGCAGAGAATGGCTACTTAGTTAAAGAGCAAGGGCTGCTCTTGCCGAGGGCTCACAACCAGCTAACTCCAGTTCCAAGAGATCTGATGTCCTCTTGTGGCCACCAGAAGCATTGCATGCATATGGTGCATATATACAGGCAGGCAAACCTTTTTTTTTGTTTTTTAAACATCCCTATCAGTATAGCCAGGGATCCTCCAGTCTGGAGAAGGGCATTGATAGGGATGTAGATGAAGCTGACAGATTTCAGGAATATATAAATTGATTGGTCCTCAATAGAGCTGAGGATGTTCCCAAGAATAAACTGACCTAGAGGCCAATCTCTGGTTTAGGCCTTAAGATTTTTTAGAGGAGATCTTACCAGAGACCTTTCCCTGCTTTGAATACAAACAAAGTTATGTCCTAGCATTTAGTTTGACTTAAAAGTTTTGACCTATGTGGTACATGATGAAGTCGCAGATAGGGATGTTTGAAGTCTAGCAATTTGTATCCTAGTCAGGGGTCCTTTTGGGGAGGAAAAAACCCAAATACAAAAGAAAAGGTGTCTTTATAAAAGTGTCAATAAAGGGGCTGGAGAGATGACTCAGCGGTTAAGAGCACCGTCTGCTCTTCCAGAGGACCGGGGTTCGATTCCCAGCACCCACATGGCAGCTCACAACTGTCTGTAGTTCCAGTTCTAGGCAAACACCAAGGCAAATAGATAAATATAAGTTAAAAAAAAAGTGTCAATAAAATCTCAGGGTCCGATGGGAAGGAAGGGCAGGCAGCTGCGTGGCCTAGCAGTAGGTGAGACGGTCCTGTCTATATAAACCTCTCTAGGAAAGGTCTTGATTACAGTCACAGCCCAGAGCTGCCCAGAGCTGCCCAGAGCTGCCCAGAGCTGCCCAGAGCTGCCCAGAGCTGCCATGCTCCTTGGGAAAAGAATTAGGGCCTGTCAGGCTTTCTTGAAAGCTAAGATGTCACCGGGGTCAGACCTAAATTCCCACT
Organism: Sigmodon hispidus; assembly: GCA_004025045.1. NCBI lineage: Eukaryota > Metazoa > Chordata > Mammalia > Rodentia > Cricetidae > Sigmodon > Sigmodon hispidus. The sequence continues at coordinate 19,365 of PVIH01022330.1, read as the reverse complement.
TAGCTCCAAGAGGAAGGGATGAAGCACATAACCATTACATGAGATACTTCCCCTTCTGAAGAGGGCCACCAAAACGAGACCTGAGTATCTTGGAGTCGGGTCAGCCAATCAGGAAGGTTTAGTGTTAGTCCAATGGTGCCAGGATCAAGGGTCCACAGAACTCCCAATACCCGAGGCTAACACCAGGCTCTTGTGTCAGCAGGTAGGTGTAGAAGTGAAGGAAGTTTATGGAATGGCAGGAGAGCGAGACAGCACACTCCTGAGAGCTGTACCCAAGTGTCCCGACTCAGATCAGCAGTTCCCAGAACTGCCCAACAGGGGGCGTCCCAAGAGTGCATTGCTGTTTCTTTTTGTCTGGTTTTGTTTGCTTGTTTTTGTTTTGTTTTTGAAGACAAAGTTTCTCTGTGTAACCCTGGCTGTCCAAGAACTCCCACTGTAGACCAGGCTGGCCTCTCAAGATCAGGACTAAAGGCACGTGCCCCATCACCAACAGGCTCTTGTTTGGTAAGAAATGATTTGGGGAGCTGAGCATGGAGACACAGGCTTCTAATCACAGAACTCAGGAGAAACCCAGTTACAGGGAGAAACCTTGTTTCAAAGGGGCGGGGGTTGAAAGTGGGAGGCTGCCATAGCCACCAATCAGTGCACAGTAGGTCGGCTCACCTTTCTTCTTTCCAGGGATGGGACGTCTTCTGTTACAGTAGCCAAATAGTTACCTTCAAGCAACAAGCCAAAACCTGTGTGGTCTCCGGGGTGCCACCCGACTGCCTGGTCTCAGGGGTCTAATTCCTGGTTTCAAGATCGGTAGGACTAGGACTTGGGATTCTGCAGAGGGGAGCAGGGAAGGGTGCTGTTGGTCTAGATAGATTACAGAGATAGTTTAGTAACTCCTGACCCTTCGCCCCTGCCCGCGAGCGTGAATGCAGCTATACACAACCTTTTCCTGACACAACAGCACCCAAGTCTTCCCCAGCAGCTTTTGTGATCAAACACACCTACAGCCAGAGGGCGTGCGTGAGTCCAGCCATCCTGAACCGGTTCTAAATTCATGACTGTGCTAAATGAGAAAAACCACTATTGATCATCTCATGCCTGGACATGATTAAGTAAGTGTAAGTATGACCAAAATGATAAGACCTACCATCCTCACTGGGGAAAAAGGCTTCTGGGTTCTGATCAAAACAAATAGCCCAGCCATGTCAAGCTCCTAGTAGGCATGGTTACTATCAGAGAACTTGGGCTTCGAGACAACCTCCCATCGTTCACACTTTGCAGAAACAGGAAACGAGCAGAGAGCAAAGGCCACAACTGTAGCAGGGTGATGGGGGCACAGCCTTTAATCCCAGCAGAATCAAGAGACAGCCAGGCTACACAGAGAAACCCTGTCTCAAAAAGCCAACCCCCAAAAATAAATTTTTAAAAAAGTGCCACAACTGTATGAATGTTCTAAACATGAGAAGATAACCAAGGAGTTACAGAAACACTCAAAGAATACGCTGTGTTCTGACCTCGGCCCCTATTTGAATTTTGTTTGTTTCTGACATAGACACATAGAAAGTAGGGAATTTTAGTTGGGCAGGGTGGTGCACACACCTTTGATCCCAGCACTCAGGAGGCAGAGGCAGATGGATCTCTGGGAGTTCAAGGTCAGCCTGGTCTATATCTTGAGTTCTAGATCAACCTCCCCACACACCACCCCCTAAAAATGGGGACTTGTAACTTAACTGTTCTGACAGGAATAAAGATATTCTTTTTTTTTTTTTAAGATATATTTATTGGGCTGGAGAGATGGCTCAGCAGTTAAGAGCACTGACTGTTCTTCTGGAGGACCTGAGTTCAATTCCCAGCATCCACATGGCAGCTGACAACTGTCTATAATTCCAAGATCTGATGCCCCTACATGGTTATGCATGCAGGCAAAACGCCAATTCACATAAAATAAAAATAAATATTTTTTAAAAGATTTATTTATTTATTATGTATACAATATACAAAAGAGAGTATCAGATGTCATCATAGATGGTTGTGAGCCGCCATGTGGTTGCTGGGAATTGAACTCAGGTCTCCTGGAAGAATAGCAAGTGCTCTTAACCTCTGAGCCATCTCTCCAGCCTCAAGGAATAAAGATATTCTAATGAGGCTTTTTCTTCTGGTCTCTCAAGAGAAGCAAGATGATGAAAGTGTCTAAGATGCATACTCACACTTTGTGCCTCCGATATGGCTGCAAAACCTGTCACCTTCAGAAGTCGGCAAATGTGGATATCCTGCCAAGCTCAAGAGAAAGTATAACTGGAGTGCCAAGACTCACAGGACACCCTTAAATCCAGCCAGTGAAGTGGCCCATGTCTGTAAACCCAGAACTCAGGCCATGGGAACAGACATACTGAGAATTCCTGGCCATTTTAACTACATAAAGAGACCCTTTAAAACCAAAAGAGTTGTATCCATATCCAGACCCCCTCCCATGTGTGTATGTAATAGATCTATGCCCCACCCCACCCCTGGAAACACCCCCCACCACTCCATTTACCTACTAATGGACAATCCTGCTTGGCCCTGAGTTCAGTTTCCAGAGGATCTATCTACTGGGGAATGCTAGTTTTAGAGAGATCCCCTTCCTGCCTATCTTCAACATGGTCCATTGTCACATTCTGTTTCTATTTTAGTTCCTCTGATGATGCCCTCCTGTTTAAAGTCTGTCACTGACCATCAGCTAGGTCAAGTCAGGATAAATCTGTCCAAAGGGACTTCTCTAGGGAAACAAATGAGAAAATACCTTGAGCAGAGCCATGATTCTCAAGGGCCTCTGTAATTATGAAATGTTTAAAAAATATTCTTCATTTCAAGGGCCAAAGACATGGCTCAGCAGTTAAGATTGGGTGTTGCTGTTGCAGAGGGCCTGGGGCTGGTTCCCAGCACCCATGACAAATGGTTCATAGCCACTGAAACTCTGACTCTCTCTTCTGGCCACTTCAGGTACTGCACTTACATGCACATTCCCATACAGAAACATAATAAGAGTAAAAGTAAATCTTTTTTGGGGGGGAACAAGGGGAGGATATGGCCTCACTATGTAGCCCTGGCTTGCCTGAAACTCACTATGTAGACCAGGGAGCCTGGAACCCACAGAGATCTGTCTGCCCCTGCTGCTGTTTCTCAAGTACTGGAGTTCTTTAATTATAATTTTATTATTAAGCTTTGTTATTAAAAATAACTATTTTAGGGCTGGAGAGATGGCTCAGCGGTTAAGAGCACTGACTGTTCTTCAGGACGACCTGAGTTCAATTCCCAGAATCCACATGGCAGCTAACAACTGTCTGTAATTTTAATATCTGGCACTCTTACACAGTTATACATGCAGGCAAAACACCAATTCACATAAAATAAAAATAAATTTTTAAAAAATTACTATTTTAAACTTATATTTAAAAGTTGCAAATTTAAAAAATTATCACATACTAGAATTATCCAGACCCAGATCTTTTTAAAAGTTTTCTTTCATTTTAACAGACACTGAGAAAATACTATGTCAGCAATATATATCTGTCAATTATGTTATAATAACTTTACTATTCGGTCTGAACTGCTTCAGATCTTGTTTTGGTCTTTTTAAAGACAGGGTCTCCTATGTGGCCTTGACCTTCCTGGAGTTTACTGTATATCAATCAGTCACCCTGCTTCTGCATTCCTAGTCTAGAACTGCAAGCATGTGTAGCCATGGGCAGCTTATTTCAGACTGTGGAATCCCTTCATGCCTGTTGGACCATGGGCTGATTCAATTTAAAATGCTGCAAGTCCAGAGCTGAGCTATCTGGAGCCAATCTTTATGCTCTATAGCCACTTATGGCCATTCAGTGTGTGACCTAATGTCTCTGTGACTCCTAGGTAAACCTTTAGAATATAAAACTGAACACTAGCTTCCAGAAACCCAAGGTTGAGACATCAAGAAGCACCTGAGGCCTACGACTGAGATTCTGACCATCTCAGACTCCGATTACCCAATGTGTCCATCACAGTATTTTACAGGTGTCTTGATTTATAGATTCTTTCTGTTCTCTTTTTATAAACCTTCATGGAACATCTGGGTGGTGTTGGTGTACACCTTTAATCCCAGCAGCTGAGAGGCAGAAGCAGTTGGATCTCTGAGTTCAAGGCCAGCCTGGTCTATATAGCAAGTTCTAGGACAGCCAGGGCTGCACAGAGAAACCTTGTCTCGAAAAAAAAACAATCAACCAATAAAACTTCATGGACCTGTCATGCTATTGAAACACAGCATTTATGGAAAGCCTGGATCTGAACCTGTGGACACTCATATTTGGATCCAGAATAAAGTACCTTTTGATCAAGTGAGAATTGTTTTTCTATTGACTAGATCTTTTTCTGATTTGTTTTTGAGACTGGGTCTCATGAAGCACAAGCTGACCTAGAATTCCCTCTGTAGCCAAGGATAGCCTTGAATCTGTGATTGCCTCCACCCCTCCAGAGCTGGGAATACAGGACGTACCACTGGAGTGCTGGAGAATGATCCCAGGCCTTCTTTTGTACTAAGCTATACTCTACCATTCCCAGCATCCACAGGGTAGTTCAAACTGTCTAGAACTCCAGTTCCAGGGAATCTAATGCCTTCTGTAGGCCTCTGCAGGTGTTAGGCACACACACAGTGCATAAACATGCATGCAGGTAAAACATTCAACACAGACAATACAAAGAGAACCCAGCACTTGGGAGGCAGAGGCAGGTAGATCTCTGAGGCCAGCCTGGTCTACAAAGTGAGTTCTAGGATGTAGCCTGGGCTACACAGGGAAACCCTGTCTTGAAAATCAAACAAATTAATTAACCTTAAAAATGAAACATATTGGGGCTGGAGAGATGGCTCAGAGGTTAAGAGCACTGACTGTTCTTCCAGAGGACCTGAGTTCAATTCCCAGCAAAACCACATGGTGGCTCACAACCATCTATGATGAGGTCTGGTGCCCTCTTCTGTAAAAACTGTATGCATAATAAATAAATAAATCTTTAAAAAAAAAATGAAACATATTAAAAGGTATGTATGTAGACAGACAGAAAGGTAGATACTTGCTAGCTTGGACTGAGCTCTGTAGCCCTATCCACCAAACCAAACCGGGGTCCCTGCGGCTAAGGTTCCATGACACTAAGTTGAACATCACCTTCAGTAAGTCCGATGAGAAACAACAGGCCAGTTCCCTGGCAGGCCCATGTGACCCAGAAGTCCCCTCTGGGTAGGTCATTGTGAAATGGCCAGTCTGTATCCCATCCTCTGTTCTGTATTCTCTGGCCTCCCCCATCTCTGCTCAGCCCCTTGGAACATCCTCTCTGTGTTGTAGAGTGAGGTGTTACTGGAATTGGAAATAAAAACCAACAAATCTGTCAGGATGGTGTCTTTTGACACCTCCTACATGAGGTGCAGATTAAGAAAAACGGAGTCAGTGGTTTAATACCTTTTATTTACATGATTTCCCAAACCACACTCATCCACCAAGTTCCCCAAATTTCCCAGTAGCTCAGCTCTAGGCTGCTTCTTCTTTTCACTTTTATTGTGTGTGGGGGGGTTCTTACTTTTGTTTCTTTTTGGCCTGAAACTCTCTATGTGCTCCAGGTGGATTAAACCCAGAATTCTCCTGTTTCATCCTCTGAAGTACAAGGATCACAGGTGTGAACCACCCTATCAGTACTACTCATTATATTCTCACGTCTGTACGAATCTTTCTTTTTTCCAGAATATAATTCCAGGAGCTGACAAAGATTGTTTCTGGGAAGAGAAATGGAGAATTAGAAAGAGGAACTGATCAGTGTTTACACTTTGTTACTCTTTATTTTAGATAAAAAATTTTAAGACTTTTCTTTTGAGACACTATCCAAGTCTCACTATGGAACCTTGGCTGCTCTGTAAACCAAGCTAGCCTCAGACTCATACACTCCTGACTCTGCCTCCTGATGCTGGGATTAAGCACCATGCCTAGCTGAGATTCGGTTAATTATGTGTACAGATCCATGTGTGCAGTACCTGAAGAGGCCAGAAGGGGGTGTCAGATCCCCAAGAGCTGAAGTCACAGTAGTTCTGAGCCTCTAGAGATGGACATGGGTGCTGGGAACTGAGCCACAGTCTTCTCCAAGAGCTACACATGCCCTTAGCCACTGAGCCATCTCTCCATCCCCTACTCTTTTAGAATGGGGTTTCATGGAGCCCGGGCAGGCCTTGAATTGTATATTTACAGCAGTGGATGAACTTCTGAGCCTCCTGCTTCTAGCCCCAAAGTGCCGGGATTGGTGCTGTACACCACCATACGAGGTCACCTTACACCTTGTACATGGCACTAAAAGGACTGAATTGTAATGGACAGTAAAGTCTCATGCCTGTCCTATGCTTCAAACAAGCCAGTGGGAAAAAGGAGGAGCCTGGTGGGAGGCTAGCTGCTCAACCCCAGCAGTCCATACACGGATCCACTTTTAAATGCATCTGAATGGCTGGACGGTGTTTCTGGACAGTGTATGCACTAAGGAGGCAGTGGGTAAAGGTTCCTATTGCCAAGCCTGATGATCCAAGTACAAATCCCAGGTCCAACATAACCATGGAAGGAGAGAATCAACCCCTATCAGCTGTCCTCTGGCCTCCACAAGACTGTGGGTGTAAGCTGGGGTACAGTGAAATGTGGTGATATATTATAAATTTAATAAAACCAAACTGGAATATCAGAGAACAGATCCACCCACAGTCAAGCCAGGCAGTGGTGGCGCATGCTATTGGTCCTGGCACTTGGGAGGCAAAGGCATGAGAATCTCTGAGTTCGAGGCCAACCTGGTCTACCAGTCAAGTGCCAGGACAGCCAGGGACTGTTACACAGAAAATCTTGTCTCAAAAACAAAACAAAGGCTGGAGAGATGGCTCTGTCCTCTGATATTCCAGACTAGTTTTATTAAATATATATCACCACAATGGGATAATTAAAGGGTCTCCTGGTGGTCCAAGGGAGTTCCTGGTAAACTGAAACCCACCATTAGGCTTCTGTTTACCCAATAACAATCCTTTTGGGACAACATTGCCACTTTGAACCTACATTGTTGCCGTGATAAGCACACACACACATCCTACATAGACGTGTATACATTAGTCAGGTGTGGTGTCATGGGCCTGTCCCGACAAAACTAAGGAGGAAGAAACCAGTTTGAACTGCAGAGTCACACTCTTTCTCAAAACCTAAGAGCCCGGACAGATGGAGTTCAGCAGCCTGGAGCAAGGTCTTTTGTTTGATACTCAGCATGGGGGGAAAAAAAGGTTTTAAAAGTGAATAAAGGGCTGGAGAGATGGCTCAGAGGTTAAGAGCACTGGCTGCTCTTCCAGAGGACCTGAGTTCAATTCCCAGCAACCACATGGTGGCTCACAACCATCTATGATGAGATCTGGCGACCTCCTTTGGCATTGCAAGCATACATGTAGGCATAACACTATATACATAATTAATAAATAAATTTTAAAAAAAGTGAATAAAGCTCTGTGCTGAGAAGAAATACAGCCAGCCTCTTAGTCAAGGCAGCCCCACCTCTCAGAATGAGGGGGTCTCATGAGTATGCCATTTTTCCATAGGCTGGATCAATAATATACTGAAAAATTTACTCGTGAGGAGCATGACCATCATAGCTGATGCATGGTACGGCATGTAAACACTCATTCATTAACTAAGCACGTCATTCTTTTCCACATTTGCAGAGAGTCTGGGGGTTTGTAAATTATTCTCCTTTTTTAAAAAAGACAGGGTTTCTCTGTGTAGGCCACTGGTGGAGGACTCACTCTGTAGACCAGGCTGGCCTAGAACTCAAGAGATCCTCCTGCCTCTGCCTCCAAAGCACTGAGAATAAGATGTGTGCCCCCATTCCCAGACCTGATTTCTGCTTTTCTTGCTTGTTTCTCCACCCTGAAGGCTGAACTCGGGGCCTTTCTCACGGTTCTAAAGCACTGTACCTCTGATCTGTATCTCTAGGACTCCTTTTCAGATAGGCCCTCACTAAATTTTCCAGGCAGGCCCAGACTGTAAGAGCATCTTGCCCTAGGTCCAGTTTTATTTGTTGACATTTAATAGCGTGCCTTTGCATTGGACAGAGCTGATCACTGATTGAAAGATCCTGTAAACGAGGTGTGGCAACCCTGTCTCCTAATTCCAGTACTCCAGAGGTATCATCCTTGGTTGGCTACGTAGTGAGTTCAAGGACTCGGCAAGGGCTCTACCTGACAGGCAGGTGCAAATGAGGCTGTGGAGACTCCTCAGGTCAAGAGCACTGTCTGCTATTCAGGGTTCTGTTCTTAGCATTCACATAGGTAGGTGCTCCATCCAGTTCTAGAGAATCCCCATAATGCCCTCTGGCCTCCCCGGGCACCAGGCACCAAAGTGGTAGAGACATAAGCGCAGACAAAACACCCATACAAATAAAATAGAAATGAAAAAGTAATTTTTAAAAGCTCCTCATAGTGGTACATGCCTTTAATCCCAGCATTCCCAAAACAGAGGCAGGCAGGTCTCTGAGTTTGCCTACACAAGTGAGTTCCAGGTCAGCCAGGCCTACAAAGTGAGACCCTGTCTCAAAGGGGAAAAAAAATAAATCTGGATCTAGACTTTCCCGTTCCTCCTAGTAAAGCAGTTTCGTGTCAAGTCACTTGGCCTCTGAGGGCCTGTTTCCTCTACCAGTGATATAGCAGAGATATGCTAACTTGGCAAAGTGAAACTAAACTTTAGCTGAGGCTTTCGGTTGGGAGGAGGGGACTTTTCCTGTAAATCACAGATGATCCTGTCTGACATTAAAAGAGACTGGTTCAAGAAGTTTAGGGTGGAGCCTTTCACTCTGATGCCTAGCCAAAATAGTAGTTGTTGCCAGACGTCAGGCATCTGCTGCCGATTTAGGGTCATTTCAAGTGTAGGGATTGTTGCGGAATCTCTAGGACTTTCTCAGAGCCCCAGGCTAGTCGCGTTGATTCCTACAGTGTCCTCAACCGGAAAGAGGTGGGGTCTGGAACCAAAGGGCTGAGATATTTAGGAAATAGCCAGACAATCTCAGAGAGGTCCCACCTGGGAACCATCCTTGCATTAGGCAGGGCTAAGGCTATGCGGTCCAAGCAACGGAGAGGAGCTGGCAGGGGTGCTGGTGAGCGCCAGCATTTGGGTGGGGTGGCAGCTGCGGAGGAGGGGAAGGCTTGGGGACGTGGGAGGCGGCAGATAGCTTTGGGGATAACAATCTCGGGGTGCGCGGCTGCAAAGCAGGATAGAGGAGTCTGCGCGCGTCGCGGAGGCTTCTGGTCACTGACATGTGACCCCCTCCCTTCCTGCAGTCCGAACCAGGCGGGCTGCGAGGACCATGGGTTCCTGGACCTCCAGGACCCGGGTCCCCTCGCAGGAACCTGATCCCCAGGAGACGTTAGATCTGAACCGTCTGCCTCCCGAGCTGCTCTTGGTGGTGCTGAGCCACGTGCCCCCGCGAGCGCTGCTCTTGCACTGCCGCCGCGTGTGCCGTGCCTGGCGCGCCCTGGTGGATGGCCAAGCCCTGTGGCTGCTGATGCTGGCCCGAGACCGCAGCGCTGCGGGCCGCGCCCTGTTGACGCTAGCCCGCCGCTGCCTACCCCCGGCCGGCGACAAGCCGTGTCCGCTGGGCCAATTCTGCTTGCGAGGACCGCTAGGACGCAACCTCATCAGCAACCCCTGCGGCCAAGGTGAGGGGTCCCGGAAGAGATGCGAGGGCGGGGTCGCGAGAAACCGTTGCGCAAGGTGAAAGGCGGGGCCACGGGAGAATGGACCAGAAGGGATGAAGGGCGGGGCTGGGGAGGGAGGGATCTGCAAGATGATTGATGGGCGGGTGTAAGGGGGAGGGTCCACAAAAAAAAAAACCCATGGGAGGGGGGCGGAGTCACAAGATAATTGATGGATGGGGTGAGGGCGTGGTCATGGGAACGCCAATGGGAAGGGATGGGGACGGGATAACCATGGACCGGATGGGAGAGTATGTGGGTGGTCACAAGGGAACCAATGAGAGGGGGCTAGGGCGGAGACTGAGCTATGTAATGGGCGGGGCGTAGGGGACAAATATACCGAGAAGCCGGTCTGCAGATGGAGCACTAGAAATGGGGGTGCGGACACACTTGACCCAGTTAGAGTGACTTGGCCAATCACAAGGGAGTTTGGAAGGGGACCGAACTCCGTACCTGAGAGACCCGGTGCTCTAGGGGCCACCAATGAGCAACTAAAATTGGTACATAAATATTTTTTGTTTGATTGGCTTTTAAATTTGTTTAAATAAAATTTATAAAAATTTTTAATAAATTATTTTTATTAATGTATATGTGTACTTTGTTGGACGTATGTTCCGCTGGAATTGGAGTTACAAGAAGGTTGTGAGTCTCCTCCTGGCTTGGGAGCTGGAAACAGATTTCTGTTAGTTTTTCAATTTTTCAGTAGTTTTCGTTTGTTTTTGCGGGGTGGAATGATAGTGGTTAAGAGCACTGGCAGCTTGGGGCTGGGGAGATGGCTCAGCGGTTAAGAGCACTGTTTGTTCTTCCGGAGGACCTGAGTTCAATTCCCAGAAACCACATGGTGGATCACAACCATCTAAGAGCACTGGCAGCTCTTCCGAACCTGAATTTAATTTCTAACACTCACATGGACGCCTGTAACTCCAATCCCAGGAGGTTCTGCTTTTGACCTCCAAAGACACCAGACATAAACATGATGCACAGACATGCATTTTCTAACTTTCATAACTTTCTAAAATGTGTGTGTGTGTGTAAAGGCTCGAGTGTCATGGTATGGGTGTGGGGCTGTCATAGGCCAACCTTGTGTAATCAGCTCTATTATGTTAAATGAATTCTTAATTCTGTTCAGATTGTAACCGATGGGGTTAGAGGAGCAGTTGAATTTGACAGCAATCCTAATGCCTCAGTTTCCCTGGTGCTGCAATTACCCCACATAAGCCCTGCTTTTGTTTTACAGAAGGTCTTCGCAAGTGGATGGTGCAGCATGGTGGGGATGGCTGGGTGGTAGAGAACAACATGAAACCCGTGCCTGGGGCCCCCTCACAGACCTGCTTCGTAACTTCCTTCAGGTGAAACCCCATTCCCCAAGGGCCAGAGCCTTGGTGAGAAAGGCCTGCCTGTTCTCACGACCCCCTCTCCCACCTTCCTAGCTGGTGTCGAAAGAAGCAGGTTGTGGACCTGCAGGAGAAGGGTCTGTGGCCAGAGCTGCTGGATAGTGGTGGTGTGGAGATTGCTATCTCTGACTGGTGAGTGTGGTGACTGGAAAAGTCGTCACTTGCTAAACACTGGGGACCATGGCACACTCTTGTAATCCTAGCGCTTGGGACACTGAGGCAAAAGAATCATGGTGAATCCCAGGATGGCATAGGTAAGCTCAAGACCAGCACAGGCTATATAGCAACACCTTGTCAAAAAAAAAAAAAAAAAACCCAAAACGCCTGAAATAAGATGAGTTCACATGAAACACAGACAGCTGGGCTTTGTAAGTGTGAAAGTGTGGGCACATTTTTGATATCTTGATCCCATAGCCTGTCACCCAGGAGTGAAGTTTTATCAGCCCATAATCGATAGTCGTGTGTATTGAGATGCCTGGAACAGTACCAGCTCTCTGTACAGTTTTTGTTGGGGCTTCATGGAATGCCTGACTGATTGGCTGCTTGCCCATGTGGTTAACCACAGCCTCCTGGTGAACTGACCCTAACTCACAGCCCTAAATTGCATTATGGATCTTTCTAAAGTGGCCAGCTCTCATCTAAGCCTACCTGTGGGCGTGATTAGCCCATGTCCTCAGTCTGCAGACTATTTGGTATGAACTGGAGTCTCTGGCTAACAAAGACACTCCTGGCAGACACAGCTTCCTAAAATCCAGAGATCATCTTCCCAAGACCATTTTATTGGGGCAGAGATAAGTACAGGAATTGGGGATCAAACCCAGGGCCTCATGCATGCCAGGAAAAGCCTCCAACACTAAGTCACATATACCCTAAAAGGTTTATTTTGAGGCACCTTCTCACCAAGTTGTCCAGGCTGGCCCTGTCCTTGTGATACTCCCAAGTCAGCCTCTATAAAAACTGGAATTACTTAACTGAGCCAGCAGACCCATCTCATAAGATCTGGAGGTGGGGCAGATTCAGTGTGAAGGGGAGAAGTCAGCCATCCACCTGCCTCTGCCTTCCCAGCTCTGGGGTTATAAACCTGTATAACGCTCCCTGAATTTCCAGCTTTTTATTTTCTTCTCCAACAAAACCTTTTTATATATCTCTCGCTGTCATAGAACTCTCAGTAGGCCAGGCTGGCCTTGAACTTGTAGATCTAATGCCTCTGCCTCCCAAGGCCTGGAATTAAAGTCAAGTGCTGGGATTAAAGACGTGAACCACCAGCACCCAGTTTAATCCCCAGCTCTTACATGAGTCCTCGGGTTCAAACCCAGGTCCTCATCCTTTCGTGGCAAGCATTTTGCTGACTTAGCCATCTTGCCAGCCCCAAAAGAGCCTTTCAAGGAACATAATCTGTACCTACAGGAAAGCCAAGACACCCAGAAAGACAGATGACACAGTCAGGTCTCCCCTTCCCACAGGTGGGGAGCTCGACATGACTGTGGCTGTAAGTACCGTCTCCTTGTCAAACTCCTCGATGCTCACCAGAATGTCCTGGAAAAATTCTCAGCTGTACCAGACCCCATTGAACAATGGAACAACAATATCTACCTACAGGTGAGGAAACAGGGTGGAGGCTGTGACGGTCTCCTCACCCCAACATAGTGCTGCATGATCAACAGCAACCATTTTACTACCGGTCGGTCTTTGTAGAGTGTGTGTGTGTGTGTGTGTGTGTGTGTGTGTGTGTGTGTGTGTGGTGTGTGGTGTGTGTGTGTGTGTGTGTGTGTGTGTGTGTGTGTATGGGGGCTACACCTGTCCATGTACGTGTGTATGTAGAAGGCAGAAAGAGCAGTGGCATACATCTTTCTAAAACACACCTTACTTTTTAAGACAGTGTCTCTTCCCGAATGAGGGGCCCAGCCATTGGCTGGCGAGCTGTGAGGCTCCACGGTCTGCCCCCAGCACTAGAGTTACAGACGTTCCACCAGAGCCAGCTCATATTTAGGTGCTGGGGATCTGAACTGATGTCCTTTGTACTTGTGTGCCAGGCCCTTGATCCCTTGAGCTGGCTCCCTGCCTCTGCCCCGTTATGTCTTCTGAATCAGTATGTGGAGGAAGCTGGACTGGGCAGTTCCTACTGAAGTCTCTCCTGTTTTAACAATCTCACCCAGATTGTGTCAGGAGCTGAAGGGCGGGCTGGTAGAGGTGGGTGACCATGACAACTGGCAGTTTGCAGGCCCTGGGCAACCATGATGTGAAGAATCACTGTTAATTTAGTTTCAAATATCCTCCAATAGGGGTTGGAGAGATGGCTCAGAGGTTAAGAGCACTGGCTGCCCTTCACAAGGTCCTGAGTTCAATTCCCAGCAACCACATGGTGGCTCACAACCATCTATATCTATAATGAGATCTGGTGCCCTCTTCTGGTGTGCAGGCATACACACAGGCAGAACAGTGTATATGTAACCAATCTTAAACAAAACAAAAAATCTCCTTCTTGAGATCTCTGAACCTGTCTACACAGAGATTCCTCACATCATGGCTACCCCAGGGCAGGCAGACATGTTTCCTAGTGGTTAAGGAGTCATAAGCTTCAGAGGTTCTTTCAGAGATCCCTCAGGCTCACTTCTGCTGCCTTTTTTTTTTTTTTTTTTTTTTTTTTTTTTTTTTTTTTTTTTTTTTTTTTTTTTTTTTTTTTTTTTTTTTTTTTTTTTTTTTTTTTTTTTTTTTGAGACAAGGTCTTATGTAGCCCAGACTAATCTTACTAAACTTACTATGTAGCTGAGGCTAGCCTTGAGCTCCTTCTATCTCTCAGATGCTGGGAATAATTGCAAATGTGCACAGCCACACCCAGAATTTCTGCCACATTCTTGCAGATAAAAACCTCTTTGGGTTTTGGTTTGTTTCCACCTTTTTACTATATAACCCAACTGCCCTGGACCCCACTATGCAGCCCAGTTCGTCCTCTAGCTTTTTAATCCTTCTGCCTCAGTCACCCAACTCTGTGGGGACAAGGGTTTATCACCACCGGGCTGCAGATTCCACCTGCTAATGAAAACATAACAAGAGTTCCGAAGAAGAACGAAGCAGTGACCTGGCCGCCTCTGGGAAGGCACCGCTATGGCAGAAAACTGACCATCTCCTTCTGCCTCTAGGTGACCCACGTGTTCTCCAACATCAGGAGGGGCGTCCGCTTTGTGTCTTTTGAACACTGGGGTCAAGACACGCAGTTCTGGGCCGGCCACTACGGAGCCAGAGTGACCAACTCCAGTGTGATCGTGCGGGTCTGTCTGTCTTAATCAAAGGCAAGATCCTGACAGTGCCTTCCAGGATCTGGGGCTGTTGACTGGAATCCTTTATGAAGCACTCATACCTTCCTGACTCATGAAACTCTAGGATCCAGCGGAGGGTCCTGCTTGGTCTCGTTTGCAGACTCTCACTGGGGTTCTCCATCACACCTGCTGTTACTGCTGCTTGGATAGGACAGGAAGTCTGGCTGCATGCTCGTCTCAGGGAGGTCACACGCTGCCGCCTCTATTTCAACTCCATCTCTCACTGCCCTGTCCTCGGTACTGATCCCTTGCCTCTTTTCTAGACAGTCTTATGTATCCCCGCTGGCTGAAAACCAAGGCTAACTTTGCTCCTGCCTTTACCTCTCAAGTGCTGGGTTAACAGGTATGCACCGGCATCACCCAGGTTTGTGCAGTACTAGGGATGAGCCAGACAGGCACACAATGTACCACCATCCCAGTATTGTCTTCTTGTCACCTTGTTTCTGCCTCAGGGACTAAGTCCCCTTCCAAGCTGTCCACTCATGTCTGGAACTTAGGGCTAGAAAACTCTTGTGTGAACCCAAGCTCACAGGGCTGGCCACAACCAGGCCTCCTCACTGAAGGGTATATCTCCCAACAGATTTTTCTCCAAACAATGAGGAAGTGCCTAGAGCTCTGACCCTGATCCTCAGGAACCTCTGAAATTGTGTAGTATTTAAAGTTATTTATCGTTTTCTCAAACAGCGAGAGAATAATAATAATATGCTGGCAATATCTGCCTGCCAATTGCACTGTAATAAATTGATTATTTTACCTAAACTGGTCCATATCTTTTTGTTTGTTTGTTTTGGTCTTTTTTACACTTTGCTTTTATTGTTATTGCTGTTTTAATACGGATCCTCACTATGTAGCCCTAGCTAACCTGGAACTCACTGTGTAGATCAGGCTAGCCTCACCTGTCTCCACCTGCCTCTCCTGCATATACCACCACAGCCAAATGAGAGAGAGTCTGGTGTGTGTGTGTGTGTTTGTGTGTGTGTGCTTGGTAGAGATGCATGTTTGCCACCACAAGCATGTGGAGTTCAGAGAACAGCTGGTGGGAGTCAGTTATTTCCACTATGTGAACTCCAGAGACCCAACTCAGGCTTTTTATCAGACAAGGTCCTGCTATGGTATAGCTGGCCTAGAACTCACGACAATCCTCCTCCTGTGTTTCCTAAGTGGTAGCATTGCAAGCAACACATACCCAGCTTCCTTCAGGTCTGTGTTTTGTTACTGAGGCAAGATCTGTAGCCCAGGCTGGCCTCGAACCTCGGTCTAGCCAATCTCTTGCCTCCACCTAAGTGCAGGGAACTGAATTCAAGTCCTGTAAGAACAGCACTCAGTTTTCACCAATGAGCCATTTCTGCAGCCCCCAATTTTTTTCTGGGCGGAAAATTTTTGTTTTGTTTTTCTGCCATACGGTTTCTCTATATGACAGCCATGAAACTCTCTCTGTAGACCAGCAGGCTGGCCTCAAACTCATTTGCTTGTTACTTTCTCTGTTATGAGTGTTTTGCCTACAAGTATGTCTGAACATCTTGTGTGTGCAGTACTCGGAGAGGCTCAGAAGGGGTATCAGAGAGTTGTGGATTTTCTGGAAGAGCAGCAGGTCCCCTTAACCTCTGATCCATCTCTCCAACCCCAGATTTCTTATAGAAATTGGTAATGCCACAGACAGACAGCAGCCTGATGGGGGCTCTGAGGACAGTTCAGGCCTGTGTGGCTAAGCTGGGTTCCTTCTTGTGGATTTCAGAGGAAAGGGGGGTTCTGGCCATGAGTACCCATGGTCCGGGTTGTCAATCTGGCTGCCTCTACATCAGTTATGAGTGTGGGTCAGGAGAGAATCTGGAAAAATGAGTTACCTTAATTCTTGGAAGCCAAACTATTGTAGCTTCAGGAACTATCAAAGATTAATCAAATGAAGGACCCTACAAAAGAGAGGCCTCAATGAATCTGAAGAGAGTAAACTTAGCTCAAGAAACCCCATTTTGTATTCCAGTTGCCATTTTGTACTATCGAGGTAAAATACAGTTCAGTTTCACATTCCTGGCAGGGGCTTGCCCAGTTCTAAGAAAGAAGCTAAGCACTATCTAAGGACGTTTGGATAATCCAACCCTAAGGCAGGAAAATGGCCACCCACCCAGGTGGGGTCCAGAAATGTTAAACTGTGAAAAATCCCTAAGCATGAGCCAATCAGCACACTTGCACCCTTGACCCCAAGTAACCCTACCTTGTAGTTTTTGCCTTTAAAAAAAGCTTGTATGTGGGGCTGGAGAGATGGCTCAGCGGTTAAGAGCACCAGCTGCTCTTCCAGAGGAGCCAGGTTCGATTCACAGCACCCACATGGCAGCTAACAACTGTCTGTAGTTCCAGTTCCAGGCAAACACCAAGGCAGATAATTAAATAAAATAATAAAATAAAAAAGTGTTTAAAAAAAAAAAAAAAAGGGGGGGCTGGAGAGATGGCTCAGCGGTTAAGAGCACCGTCTGCTCTTCCAGAGGACCTGGGTTTGATTCCCAGCACCCACATGGCAGCTAACAACTGTCTGTAGTTCCAGTTCCAGGCAAACACCAAGGCAAATAAATAATAAATAAAAAGTTAAAAAAAAAAAAAAAAAAGCTTGTATGTATAATTTAGAGTTCCCAGCTTTTCCTTGCCCCGTTACGTCAGGTGCAGGCAACAAGCTCCCTGCCTGGCTTGTATGGTGCTAACAATAAAGCTTGCTGTTATTATTTTGGACATCTCCGCCTCCATTGGTCTCTCTGGGGGTGGAGCTTCCCACAACAGAATCCACCAAACCAGATCTCTCCACGGGTACTTTATCAAAGATCAAACCACCTACTTTGATACCAGTCTTTCGAGATTGACCAGGAACTAGATGTCTTTGCCTCAGGCAAACCGTTGAGGACGGAGTAAAGGAGGTTCCCAGGAGATTAAGGGAGGTGCCTGGTAAAGCCGTCTTTAGGCCTCTCTTTGCTCAATAATAAACCTTCTGTTTACCTGGTCAAAGACCTTCTGTTTAGGACATTGTCAATGCCATTTTGGGAAGCTGCTTTGGCCCTTACATGCCTGACTAACAGTCCTCAGGTCCACAGTCGGTAGGAGGATAACTAACTACACAGCATGGGACTGTGTCACTGAGCTGTAACAGATGGTATGTTAAATTTCATGCATTTTGAATAATATTTTAGATCACTGTAGGGACAGTGGAGAAGCCTCATTATAGTATTGGAAGACTGCCTGTTTTGGCAAGTGTGGCTGAGGCAGCACCCACTCAATAATTCAGGTGAGGTGGATCCGCAAGGGCACTGAACACTTCAGAGGAAAGATCTGGAACATAATCCCAACATTTAGACACAGGAGAATGAGAACCAAGGTCATCCTTGAGAATCTGGGGCCAATCTGCACCACATGAGACCTTGTTTCAAGAAACAAAGACCAGGTTTCAACCAGGGCTCGAAGATCCCACCACTCAGCATGAGGAGAGGGTATGGTTCTCCAGTGGTTAAAAATAAACCTGGGGTCTGAACTCCAACTTAAGTGTCTGACCAAAGCAAACTTTACTCTTGACTTGGTGCTCCCAAGGCGACACACAGAAACAGGAAGTACATCTGATTTTTATTCAGATTCAGGGGCACTGTGTCTTTTCTCCATTGGCTAAAGGGCCACTGCACCTGACATCCAGATCCCTGGAATGTAGCAGTGAGCTTTAATGTAAACAAAGGTTTCCACTCAGTGGCAGGATTAAAACACTAGTTTAACAGGGCTGGAGAGACGGCTCAGTGGTTAAGAGCAGTGACTGTTCTCCAAGAGGACCTGAGTTCAATTCCCAGCATCCACATGACAGCTCACAACTGTCTGTAATTCCAAGATCTGACACCCTTACACAC
This sequence comes from Sigmodon hispidus, assembly GCA_004025045.1. Lineage (NCBI taxonomy): Eukaryota > Metazoa > Chordata > Mammalia > Rodentia > Cricetidae > Sigmodon > Sigmodon hispidus. The sequence continues at coordinate 1,031 of PVIH01022330.1, read as the reverse complement.
TTATACAGGCAGGCAAAATACCAATTCACATAAAATACTAGCTTAAAAATCTTACGGGGTGTTTGGGACACACTTTTGAAGTTTTATAGTACTTGATAGAAAAGACTCATATTTGACCCAGGAAATAATAATAATAAAAAAAAAATCATTCTAAGTGTAGGCTGGGTAAGGTGGCACACACACAGGCCTTTCATCCTAGCATGTGAGAGGCAGAGACAGGTGGATTGCTGAGTTTCAGGCTGAACCAAGGCTACATACTGAGACTCTGTCACAAATAATAATAAAAAAAAAATTTAATCCAAATTTGACTTCTACTGAATGCATATTCTTTTCCCACCATCATCCAGTCAAACTGAGGCTGGGAAGCGTAGGGAATAGTTTAGAGACCTAGGACTCTGCTTGGCCTGGACTATGCACACTCTCCTTTTCTTAAATGTTTGGTTGTGAGCGTAGCCTTTAACAGCTGAGCCATCTCTCCAGCCCCACACTCCCCTTTTCTAATGGCAGCCTATCTCCTTTACCTGCGTGTACTAAGCTCCCACACCCATCTGGAAACAATGTACCTAAATGTTTTGGACTCCCACCTCCATCTGGCTACATGAAAACCCCTCTAAATAATGAGTTAAATCCTTCCTCAACATCAAATCGAGTCAGATTTTATTTAGTGATACTCTCATTATGTTTGAGTAGCCAAGAATGGAAAAGTTGGTCCAGCCTGAACTAGTTTTGGATGTGTATGAAATAAGACAAAGTTTGTCCTCAGGTAAAATCTTAGAGTTTACTCTATTTACCACTTTACACATGCTGAGGCCAGAGGTCAATTCTGAGTTGGCTTTCCCTAGACCCCCTGCCTAGAATCCCCCAGTGAGGGGCTGGGGTGTGGCTCAGTGGTAGAGCCCCTGCCTAGAATCCCCCAGTGAGGGGCTGGGGTGTGGCTCAGTGGTAGAGCCCCTGCCTAGAATCCCCCAGTGAGGAGCTGGGGTATGGGGTATGGCTCAGTGGTAGAGCCCCTGCCTAGAATCCCCCAGTGA
>PVIH01022329.1:0-19011 GCA_004025045.1 Sigmodon hispidus | reverse complement strand
CAATACCAAATAGATATGATCCCAATAAAAAGTCACCCTGCCACATTATAATCAAGCCACAAAACATACAGAACAAAGAAAAAATTTTAAGAGCTGCAAAAGAAAAGGGCCAACTCACATATAAAGGTAGACCCATCAGAATAATGCCTGACTATTCAATGGAAACAATGAAAGCTAGAAGGGCTTGGTCAGAAGTCATACAGACACTAAAACAGCATGGCTACCAAACTAGAATACTATACCCTGCAAAATTATCAATCACCATAGATGGAGTAAACAAGGTATTTCAGGACAAAGCCAGACTGAAAGAATACCTATCTACCAATCCAGCACTACAGAATTAGAGGGAAAACTCCAACCTAAGGACCCCAGATACACCCACGAAATCAAAAACAATCAATAAGTCCACAGAAGAATACCCTAGAGAAAGGAAATACAAACAAGTTGCCACCAATAATGGCAGTTAATATAAATCAATGGCAACTAATTTCCCTTAATATCAATGGTCTCAACTCTCCTATAAAACATCACACACTAACAAGATGGATACAACAACAGAAGCTATCATTCTGTTGCCTACAAGAAACACACCTCAACTGCAAAGACAGACACAGGCTTAGAATAAAAGGCTGGGAAAAGATTTTCCAGTCAAACGGTCCTAAGAAACAAGCAGGGGTTGCAATCCTAATATCTAACAAAGTAGACTTTAAGCTAAAAGCAATTAAAAGGGACCAAGATGGTCACTACTTATTCATCACAGGAAAAATTGCTCAAGAGGAGATTTCAATCTTCAATATTTATGCCCGTAATATGGGGGCACCTACATATGTAAAAGAAACACTGCTAAAACTCGAATCCCACATCAATTCATACACCCTAATATTGGGAGACTTCAAAACACCACTTTCAACCCTGGATAGATCAACCAGACAGAGCCTCAACAGAGAAATAAGGAGCCAAATGAGGTTATGATGCAAATGGATTTCATAGATATCTACAGATCCTCCCACCCAAAGGCAAAGGAATATGCATATTTCTCAGCTCCTCATGGAAATTTCTCCAAAATTGACCACATAATTGGTCATAAAGCAAATGTCAGCAGATACAAAAAATGGAAATAATCCCTTGTAACATATTGGACCACCAGGGCCTAAAGTTAGAGTTCAACAACATCAAAACCCAAAGAAAGCCTACCAACTCATGGAAACTAAACATCACTCAGCTGAACCATCTCTGGGTCAAGGAAGAAATTAAGAAAGAAATCAAAGTCTTCCTAGAATTCAATGAAAATGAATCTACAATGTGTCTAAACTTGTGGGACACAATGAAAGCAGTCTTAAGAGGAAAATTCATAGTGCTAGATGCCTATATAAAAAACCTTGAGAAATCCCACACTAGAGACCTAACAGTACAACTGAAAGCCTTAGAACAATAAGAAGCGAACTGACCTAGAAGGAGTAGATGGCAGGAAATAATCAAACTTAGAGCTGAAATCAATACAATTGAAACAAAAAGAACAATACAAAGAATCAAAGAATCTAAGAGTTGGTTCTTTGAGAAAGTTAACAAGATAGATAAGCCCATAGGCAAACTAATCAAAAAACAGAGAAAGAGTTTCCAAATCAACAAAATCAGAAATGAAAAGGGGGACATAAAAACAGACCCCCAGGAAATACAGAGAATTAACAGGTCATATTTTGAAAATCTGTATTCCACAAAAATGGAATACCTAGAAGAAATGGACAGCTTTCTGGACAGGAACCATCTACCAAAATTAAATGAAGATCAGATTAATTACCTAAACAGGCCTATAACCCTTAAGGAAATTGAAGCTGTCATTAAAAACCTCTACAAAAATAAAAGCCCTGGTCCAGATGTTTTCAGTGCCGAATTCTGCCAGACATTCAAAGAAGAATTACTACCGTTACTCCTCAAACTACTTCACACAGTAGAAACTGAAAGAATATTGCCTAATTCCTTTTATGAGGCCACAATCACCCTAATACCCAAGCCACTCAAAGACATAACAAAGAAGGAGAATTACAGACCAAATTCCCTCATGAATATTGATGCGAAAATTCTCAAAAAATTTGGTAAACCGCATACAACAATGCATAAAAGATATCATGCACCATGATTAAGTAGGCTTCATCCCATAAATGCAGGGCTGGTTTAACATACAAAAAACTGTAAATGTTATTCATCATATAAACAAAGTAAAGGAACAAAACCACATGATCATATTCTTAGATGCGGAAAAAGCCTTTGACAAAATCCAACACTCCTTTATGATTAAAGCCCTGGAGAGATCAGGAGAACAGGGAGAATACCTAAATATAATTGTGGTGACTTACAAGAAGCCGACAGCCTGGATCAAACTTAATGGAGAAAAGCTCACAGCAATCCAACTAAAGTCAGGAACTAGACAAGGATGTCCTCTCTCCCCTTATCTATTCAATATAGCTCTCGAAGTTTTACCTAAAGCAATAAGGGAATGAAAAGAGATTAAGGGCATACAAATTGGAAAAGAAGAAGTGAAGCTATCTCTATTTGCAGAAAATATGATTGTATACATAAGTGACCCACAATATTTTTCCAAGGAACTGCTACAGCTGATAAACACCTTCAGCAATGTAGCAGGATACAAGATAAATTCAAAGAAATCAGTAGCCCTTCTATACACTAAAGATAGAAGAGCTGAAAAAGAAATAAGGGAAACATTACCCTTTATAATAGCTGCAAATATCATTAAATACCTTGGGATAACTATAACCAAAGAAGTAACAGACCTATTTGACAAAAATTTTAAATCACTGAAGAAAGAAATTGAAGAGGATATCAGAAAATGGAAAGCTCTCCCATGTTCCTGGATTAGTAGGATCAACATAGTAAAAATGGCAATTCTACCAAAGGCAATCTACAGATTCAATGCACTGCCTATCAAAATCCCAACACAATATTTTTTGAACCTTGAAAGAACAATACTCAATTTTATTTGGAATAACAGGAAAGCCAGGATTTCCAAAACAATTTTACTCAACAAAAGAACCTCAGGAGGTATCACCATCCCTGACTTCAAGCTATAATATAGAGCTACAGTAATAAAAACAGCCTGGTACTGGCATAAAAACAGACTTGTGGACCAATGGAATAGAATTAAGGATCCAGGCATTAACCCAAAAACCTAGGAACACCTGATATTTGACGAAGAGTCCCAAAACATTTAATGGAAAAAAGATTGCATATTTAACAAATGGTGTTGGCATAGCTGGATGGAAGTGTGTAGAAAAATGCAAATAGATCCGAATCTATCATCCTGCACAAAACTCAAATCCATGTGGATCAAAGACCTCAACATAAACCCAACCACTTTGAACTTGATAGAAAAGAAAGTGGGAAATACACTTCTACAAATTGGCACAGGTGACCACTTCCTAAATATAACATCAGTGGCACAGGCACTAAAACCAACAATCAATAAGTGGGATCTCCTGAAGCTGGGAAGCTTCTGCAAAGCCAAGGACACTGTCAATAGGACAAAACGGCAGCCTACAGAATGGGAAAAGATTTTCATCAACCCTACATGTGATAGAGGACTGATCTCTAAGGTATATAAAGAGCTCAAGAATTTAGAGCCCAAAATCTTGAATAACCCTATGAAAAAATGGGGTTCAGATCTAAAAAGAGAATTCTCAGCAGAGGAACTACGAATGACTGAAAGGCACCTGAAAAAGTGCTCATCATCTTTAGCCATCAGAGAAATGCAAATGAAAACAACTTTGAGATACCACCTAACACCTGTTATATTGGCTCAGACAAAAGGCACAGATTACAGCCTATGTTGGAGAGGATGCGGAGCAAGGGGAGCACTCCTCCCTTGTTGGTGGGATTGTAAGCTTGTTCAGCCACTTTGGAATGAAATATGGTGGTTTCTCAGAAAATTGAGAATCAGTCTCCCCAAGGACCCAGCAATACCACTTCTGGTGTATTCCCGAAAGAGGCACATTCACACTCCAAAGGTATTAGCTCAACTATGTTCATAGCAGCATTATTTGTAATAGCAAGAACCTGGAAACAACCTAGATGTCCCTCAACTCAAGAATGGATTAACAAACTGTGGTACATCTACACAATGGAATACTACTCAGCAGTAAGAAAAAATGATATCCTAAAATTCTCAGGCAAATGGATGGATTTGGAGAATATCCTCCTGAGCGAGGTATCACAAACTCAGAGAGATAAGCAGGGGATGTACTCACTCACTAGTGGTCTCTAAACAAACAAACAAGAAAAAAAGCCAAACACGCCCAAGCGGCAAACCACAACCACTGAACAGCCTGGGATCAGAAACACCCTGGACTGACCCTTCGAACCCCACTCCAACTATAGGAACACCAGACTAACTCTTGATGGAGGAGGGAAAAAACTGTATTTGGCCAGAAGTGGAGACTGATCCCAGCATTATTGGGTCAGTGGGACCATAGGACTGTCTGCTCCCTGCCCAGGGAGGGGATGGGGAGTTGCAGAGAAGAAAAATGACCAGATCTGGTGGGAGGGGGAAGGGACCTTGAATAAGGATATACTGGGATGGAAAAAAAAAACATTCAGAGGGAAAGCTGAACACAAGGTAAATATATGTGTAGCAATCTTGTTTGCATTACCACCCTTGATAAGCCATGCTTATGATTTTTATCCTCTTCATAGTTATTGTTAACTTTCCTGCATTTTAAAGTCATTTTACTGTTTTTTTGATAAATACAAAATAAAGAAGGAAAAAAAAATAGGGATACATGCAGAAAGAGAGAGAGACCCTTACACACACACACACACACACAAATATATATATACCACACACACACACACACACACACACACACACACACACACACACATCTGTGGCCTATTTAAGTGGAAAACATGAACATTTTATTTTGTGTGATATGTATGTATTAGTATAATAAAACTAGAAAGTAGATACTAAAAAATAATTGTAACCTTTCTTTACAATGAAACAAAAAAAAATGTGGCAAAATGTTCTCTATATAATATAAATAAAACAACTGTTTTGGCCCATACGTGGCACCATAAAAATAAATAAAAAATCAAAGACAACCAAATTAAAAACAAAATAGATTTAAGCCAGTCTCCATCCCACCCCCAGTAAAAACAAACATATAAAATTACCAGCCAGCCATGGGCTGAGCCACATAACAAAAATATTAATAAAAATAAATTAATCTAAAAAAACTAACTAATAATAAACATAAAACATAAGTCAAACAATATAAAAAATACAAACATATTCATTTCTTTAAAAAGCAAAAGCCACAAACACAAACCAAATTCCAACCACCCCTCAAGTAAATAATCAAAATAAAAGTTATTTATATGAGAATTATAAATACAAGTTGTGATGCTTTATCTAAATAGACATCAGTACTTAGTGCACAGGGATTGTCTTTCTGAAAGCATATAAACAGCTTTCTTTTTAAACAGATATGTTGAATAAAGGAAACAAAGACCTTTGCTAATGTGAAAAAAATCTAATTTTATGTAATGTTAATTAATTCACTTAAAAATATGTATGCTGAATAAATTAGTAGGTGAGTGTTAAATGTGTCTCCATTTAGGGGCAGTCAACTAAAAAAACTATTTAAAAAAATGAAGATGCTTAGTGACTTATACTACATTACTAAAGAATTAATAAGCATCTGCAAATGATAAAAGTATATTCAAAAGCAATAAATAGACTGCAAATGCTATAGGTTTTAGATATATTATACTTTGATGAAAATTAATTCATTTTCACTGCTCCAGGTTTAATATACATATTGATTTTCAAGAAGTTTATATATTTTAGGAATACTTTAAAATAACTTAAATAAAGAAATTAGAATGTTTTCTATTATATAAAATTCTACAGAATAAAACAATTTCTGTCAACATTATAGTAATTCATCATAAGCTCATTTTTATTAGTTGATAATTTTAAAATATGGCATATAGCAGGCAGTGGTTGCAAACACCTTTAATCTCATCACTTGGGGAGGCAGATGCAGGTGGATATCATAAAATGAAAAGCTCTCCCATGTTCCTGGATAGGTAAGATCAACATAGTAAAAATGGCAATTTTACACAAAGCAATCTATAGATTCAATGCACTGCCCATCAAAATCCCAACACAATATTTTTTGGACCTTGAAAGAACAATACTCTGTGGTGGAAATGCTCTCTGTATGTTGTAAATAAAGGGCTGTTTTGGCCTGTGCACAGCACCATAGAAGTGAATAAATGATCAAAACACAAACAAAAAAAAGGAAGGTGGAGTTAGTCAGTCTCCATCCGAAGCTCCCCCCCCCAAAAAAAAAAAACATATAGAGGTACGGACTGAGCCACGTAAAAAAGAATAATAACAAAAATGAGTTGATTTAAGATAAAAGAGCTTGCTAATAATGTGCTTGAGACATGGACCAAACAATATAGCCAATCTTTAAAAAAAAAAAAAAGTTGGGGGGAGGAGGATATGGTATAGAAATGATTAGAAAAGATAAGTCAATTTTAATTTATTGATATAAACTTAAGGTCAATTTTGTTATGCTGTATGTATTTTTCTACTCTTGATTAAGGTATGATGCTGATGTAACTCATTTAAAATTGTAATGTGTAATTGAGAATTGCAAATTAATAGTCATCTATGATAAACAAACTTATAGTCATGTTAGTTAAGTTTCTATAGGTATACAAAGATATATTTCAATTAAATAAATAGTCTTCAAACACTTCCAAGACATAAAAAATATGACATTTAAAATATTTTAAGAACTTAGACTTTTCTAGACAGTGAGACAGGTCTGCTCCTGGCAACACCAATATATTTCAAAAAAAATATATAAACATTAAAAAAAAACTTCATATAAAATTTACTTTGTGGCAATAGTTAGTCACTAGACAAAATACTGTTCTAATATTGACTGCTTGATAATATGTTATATAAACTAGACATGCAAGTTCCATAAAAAAAGTAACCTCTAAACGTTGGCAAAACAAGCCAAAATGGTCCTTCAAGTTCCTGCTTTGCAAAAAAAACATTGCCAGACATTCTTCAAGACACACAAAAAAGCGACTAATATACTGTGTCAGATTTTCTACATCACTAAAAGATATTCCAGCGAATTTGGGCCATATAGGCTAAAAATAGATGCCCCAACATTACAAAAAAACTTTGAGTGACTGTCCAGACAGACAGATGTCATCTCTGTCTTTTTCTAGACTTTAAAAGTTGCTTACACTTCCTGTTTATTTAAATAATACTATATCCTTCTATGGTCTTTAATGTAGTTAAAGAGTTAATAATCATAAATATAGTTCATTTTAGTTTAAAAGATATATTAGATATAAAACTTTAGACTCAATGATAAAATAAATAATAAAATATTCTCTTTAATTGTATAAATACAAATAGACTAAATATTATGACTATAATTCCTACTTGAGAGATATTCTGTTATAATTTTGCTTTATAAAAATTGAAACCTTCCTTTTTAATTAGACAGAAAAGGGGAGATGTGGTGGAAATGCTCTCTGTATTCTATAAATAAAGGACTGTTTTGGCCTATGCACAGCACCATAGAAGTGAATAAAAGATCAAGACACAAACAAAAAAAGGAAGGTGGAGTTAGTCTCCATCCGACCCCCCCCAAAAAAAAAAAACATATAGAGATATGGACTGAGCCACAGGCTGAGTCACGTGATAAAAATTTAATAAAAATGAGTTGATTTAAGATAAAAGAGCTTGCTAATAATGTGCTTGAGACATGGGCCAAACAATATAAAATATATAAATGTCTAATCCATTTCTTTAAGAGACAAGAGCCGCCACACAAACCAAGTTCCATACCTCCGCTGCAGACCAGGTTCCAAACCTCCGCTGCAGGCCAGATTACCAACCTCGGGGCACAAAAGGGCCTGAAAAAACATACTACAACAATATTTCTGTTTAGGTAATTAATCTGGTCTTCATTTAATTTTGGTAGATGGTACCTGTCCAGAAAGCTGTCCATTTCATCTAGGTTTTCCATTTTTGTGGAATACAGATTTTCAAAGTATGATCTGATAATTCACTGGATTTCCTGGGGGTCTGTCTTTATGCCTCCCTTTTCATTTTTGATTTTGTTGATTTGGACACTCTCTCTCTCTCTGTTTTTTGATAAGTTTGGATAAGAACTTTGTGCATCACTTATGTATACAAGCATATCATCTGCAAATAAAGAAAATTTTACTTCTTTTCCAATTTGAATCCTCTTAATCTCCTTTTTGTTTTCTTACTGCTTTAGCTAAAACTTCAAGAAGTATATTGAATAGATAAGGGGAGAGAGGACATCCTTATCTAGTTCCTGATTTTAGTGGAATTGCTTTGAGTTTTTCTCCATTAAGTGTGATGCTGTCAGCTTCTTGTAAATCGCCTTTATTATATTTAGGTATTCTCCCTGTATTCCTGCAGGCAACCACTTTCTAAATAGAACAACAGAAGCACAGACACTAAAATCAATACGTGGGATCTTCTGAAGCTGAGAAGCTTCTGTAAAGCCAAGGACACTGTCATTAGGACAAAACAACAACCTACAGAATGGGAAAAGATTTTCACCAACCCTACAAGTGATAGAGGACTGATCTCTAAGATATAAAAAGCTCAGGAATCTAGAGCATAAAACCTTGAATAACCCAATTGAAAAATGGGGTTCAGAACTTTTTTTAAAATTTTTTCTATTATGCACAAAAAAGTTACAGTTTCTATCCTTGTATACCTTTATTCAAGGTCCCTTCCCCCTCCCACCACATCAGGTCATTCTCTTTTCTCCACAACTCCCCTTCACCCCCCACCGCAGGAGGCAGGAAGTTCCAAAGTCCCACTGTCCCAATATTGTTTAGTTCAGCCTCCACTCCTGACAGACCCAGTTTTGTACCCCCAACCTCAAGACTGAGTCAGGTGTTCCTCTAGGGGGAGTGGGATCCAAGGCATCAGTCAAAGTTGTTTTTGATCCCAAGCTTTTCAGTGGTTGTGGTTTGCAGCTTGGGCATGCTTGGCTTTTTTCTTGTTTGTTTGTTTGTTTGTTTGTTTGTTTGTTTAGAGTCCACTAATGAGTGAGTACATCCCTTGCTTATCCTTGTGGGTTTGTGATACCTTGCTCAGGAGGATATTCTCCAAATCCATCCATTTGCCTGAGAATTTTAGGATATCATTTTTTCTTACTGCTGACTAGCACTCCATTGTGTACATGTTCCACAGTTTGTTAATTCATCCTTCAGTTGAGGGGCATCTAGGTTGTTTCCAGGTTCTTGCTATTACAAATAATGCTGCTATGAACATAGTTGAGCTAATGCCTTTGGAGTGTGACTGTGCATCTATAGGGTATACATCCAGAAGTTGTATTGCTGGGTCCTTGATTGCTGGGGAGATTGATTCTCAATTTTCTGAGAAACCGCCTTACTGCATTCCAAAGTGGCTGAACAAGCTTACACTCAAACCAACAATGGAGGTGTGTTCCCCTTGCTCAGCATCCTGTCCAGCATAGGCTGTCATCTGTGTCTTTTATCTTAGCCAACCTAACAGGTGTCAGGTGGTATCTCAAAGTTGTTCTGATTTGCATTTTTCTGATGGCTAAAGATGATGAAAGGGAATTCTCAGCAGAACAGTTACGAATGGCTGAAAGGCACCTGAAAATGTGCTCACCACCTTTAACCATCAGAGAAATGCAAATCAAAACAACTTTGAGACCATTTACAACATATATCTTCTATTTTTATAGCTAGGTTATATTCACATCAATGGGTGATACTCAGTGTCTTTCAAATTTGTATATTAAAAACAATTTTATGAAGCCTAGTTTCACATAATTTTTAGATAAGAAAAGATGTTAGCATGATATATTATATTTCTAATTATTTACTTTGCCTTAAAATTTGTTATTTCTATCTTAATTTCTTTCTGTTTTAAGCAATACATTAAGTCTTCTTTCTCCCTCAATGACAGGTTTCTGGAAATAGAGTATAGGTTGTTATGTACAATGAGACTTACACCACATTATACAAGAGCCAGTTATTCACCGAACCAGATTTTTCTTAATTGTACACACTAATCCATGTGGTGAGGGTTTAAAAAATACCTTAGATTAAAATCAGAATTTATTTTGATGATGAGAATTACATGTATTTTTAAATTAAAATAAAATATATCAAAAATATATTCAAACAAAACAGAGACAAGACATATGACATTAAAAACACAGTGAAATATAATATTCTCTAGCTAACTTATAAAAGAATGAATCTTATATACCAAAATTTTATGATATATTTTATCTTAATTTTGTATATAATTTTTTTCACAGACATAAAAATTTATTTTTATTTATTTTTATAGAATAAAATCTTATTTTATATTCATGTATTCCCTTGTTCAAACTCCCTTCCCCCTCCTGATCTCTCTTGGTCAGTCATTCTCCCCATTCTCCATCCCCTCCCCCAAAATGTCAAGAGGTTCCAAGGTTTATATAAATTTTTACTGTACATATTTTAATTTAACATACTCTGTTTTGTGATATTCAGATTACAGAAATATTTTGGAAGTGCTTGTGGAAATCAATAATTTTGCTCATTAAACATTTGAATAATATTTTCTGTTAAAATGTATTATATTTGTTCATTCAAAGTAATGTTAACATGTCTCTGAAATTTGCAAGATATAATGTAATGAAGTTCTCAACATTAGTAAAAAGAATAATGTTATAAATTTGTAAGCAAAAACAAAATATTTCTCTTTATTTCCTTATAAAGAAGCTTAGTACATAACCTTGGTGTTCTGTTTTCTATGTTTCATTAGATTTAACAAGTATATAAATGGTGAAGTTCAGTAACTTAAGTAATTTAAAGTCTTGAAATTGTCCTATTTGGAAGATTGATGTTCTAAGTAATGATATCATTGTATCGGTTAATAGTAATTAATCAACATTTTGACAGCATTCCCAGAAATTCAGTTTTTTAGAATAAATTCTTCCAGGAACTATAAGGATAATAACCACATATTTATTGGAACAAAAATGTGTAAACCCATATAAAATTACAATCAAAAATAGCAGGATATTACAAAATATGATGATTATATTATCAATTTCAATCTGTTAGTTTTCATTATCTGAAGTAAAGATAATAGCAGTATAAGGAATATATTTTCCAGTTTGTTAGAAGCATCCTATTAATATTAGCGTAATATGGATTTAATTCATTCTATAATTATTATTTGTGTATTGGGGAGCAGAGCAAACAGAAGTGCTTGTTTATAAAGTTTAGCAGACATCATTGAAGACTAAATTTTTTCCTTTCAACATTAGGTTTAATAGATTTAGCTAAAATTTTTAGGTTTAGTGGCAGATTAACACATTAAACTATTTTCTCATGTTCTTTTTGGTTTTGTATAGATGTAACAAAGAAAACTATAATATATGAAATTCATTTTTTTCTACATGAATCAAATATTGCTTATTTTAGAAGAAAGAGATGATTTAACAACTGATTGAGGCCTGCTTTCTGTTTCTACTCCTCCCAGTTCTCCTTTCATTCATATCAATTATAAATAAAAGAAATACAAAGTAATTCCACTAAAATAAGGAAGAAGACAGTCCACTCTCTCTATATCTAATTAAAATAATATGTAAAGTCTAAGCTAGAGCAGTATGATAGCTGAAATAGATAAAGAAAATAGAAATTGAAAATAAGAATTTAAATTTATTTTGAGATGATATGGTTATATAAAAATCACAATTTAAAAATTCCATTGGGAAGTCCCTACTACTAAAAAGAACACTTTTTATTATGAATAAAGTGATATTTATTATTCATGCATCCCTTTGTTCAGACTTCTGTCCCTCTCCTACCCCTCTCAGTCACTCCCTCTCCTCTCCATCATTTCTCCCCAGCTAGGGCAGGAGGTCCCAAGGTTTCCAGGTGGCTTAGTTTAGCATCCACTCCAGACAGATATGCTTTCCTCACCCCAACATCAAGACTGGGCCAGGTGTTCTGATCTATAAAAAGAACACTTTTAACAATTAGACAGACACACAATTAACTCAAAAATAGTAGTTGCCCTCCTACATAAAAATACAAATCAAGGAAACACCTTTCACAATAACCACAAATAACATAAAATATCCTCTGTAAGTCTATGTCAGCAAGTAAGTTATATGATAGAACACCTAACCCAGTCTTGATATTATGATGAGGAAATTGGACTTGAGTAGAGTGGATGCTGCCCTGATCCACCTTGGAACTTCTTGCCCTTTTTGGGTAGAGGATGAGGGATGTGTAGGAGCAAAGCTGAGGACTGACCAGAAGGGATTGTGAGGGAGACAGTAGGGTGCCCTGACCCATACGGCTTCAACATGAGTAGACCACCTATGAGAGAGAATGAAGGGAAGGGAGATGTTAAAAAGGCAGCAAGACAAATGAGAGTCTGATCAAGTTACTATTTTATTACAATTCTATACATGCTTATATAGCAGAATATGGGGAGGGGGCAATCTTCAAACACATGCAGGAAGCTGGCCAGGGGAAGCAGGATATTGGCGACATAAAATGGTGACTGGTCTTATTTCAGGGGAGGGTTTCTAGGTAAACTAACCATAGAATGTTCTTGTTATTCTATTCTTTAGAGCTACTTCTATGTTATCAGGAGGGCTACTAAGTAACCTAGCCACAGAATGTTCCTGTTATTCTATTCTTTAGAGTTACTCCTCTGCTACTGTTAAGCAAACTAGAACATCCATTTTACTTTGGGAGAAACATCTATTTTACTCGAGGTCATGCTGGCTCAGTGGTTGATTTCTCAGTAAGTTCCCACAGGAACCTTTAGCTAAAGGCCTAGAGGCTCAGGCCAGGGTCTTGGTCCCTGACAGTAGGGGGAGCAAAAGGATACATGGATAAAAAAGACTTTAGTTATAAATAAAAGAACTTCAAATCTTTGAAAAAAATAATTTAAAAATGTATCAGAAGAGAGAAAATGATCTCTCTCTCATGTTCACTGGTTAGTAGGACTTAAACAGTAAAATTAGGTATCTTACAAAGAATCATCAGAAGATTTAATACAACTCTCATCACAACTTTAATATAACTCCTGCACTTGAGTTTCAGAAATTATAAGAAGTGAAGAAAGAATTTAAGCTCCAGAAAATCTGGTTACAGACTATGTGTCTCAGGAACCTAAAACACTGACCCTGAAAATTTATGTAAGCCTAAAAATATCTCAAAAATGACAAAACTAGGATACATATTTTCATGAAACAGAGATATATCATAGACACCCATGATGAGCCACAGAATTACAGAAACCTAAGAACTGTTCAAAGAGAGAGAATTAGACTCTAGCAAGGATTATCCCCACAAAAATTATTTAAATCTAAATGGGCTGTTCTGAGGTCATATTCATGCTTGAAAATGTTAGTAGTCTCAGCAGCTTTTATTTACATATTTATAAATATCCAAACATAATTAATGAAATAAAAAAACAGGCCATGCATTTGAGAAATTGTTACTATGTTATATGCAAGGGATTAGAATGAGGTAAGGGAAGGTGAGAAATAGTAAAATTCTATTTTAATTAAAATAAGTTTTACATAAATTTTAAAATGAATGTTTAATTTTTGAAAATTGAATGTTTATTCATTTCAAATCTATCATACATCTGTTATTATTTACCACTTAAACAGTAATTATAGTATATATCTCAAGCAAAAGATTTTTGTATATTTATATATATATATGTTTATATATATAATATTTAGAAATGTTACTCAGTATTGAATAACTATAAAATAAAATTTAGGCTTCAGACATATGTGAAAGTCTAGTAAATTAAAAAAAAATCTAATCTGAAATATCTACTAGAGTGGCTAACATATTTTTTATTATTATTATGAACAAAGAAGTCACACTTTCTATCCATGTATATCCTTATTCAAAGTCCCTTCCCCCTCCTACCACATCAGGTCATTCTTTCTTCTCCACAACTCCCCATCCCCTCACTGGGCAGGTGGCAGGAGGTCCCAAGGACCCACTGTCCCATATTTCATGCATACTTGTTTTTTTCCCCAGAAAGTAAAAGGGATTTTGAGATGATTCAGAATTTAAATGTTTGCCACACAAGCAGTAAGACCTAAATGCTGATGCTTGAAAAACATAACAGTCCAGATTTTTTTGGCTTTTATATGTGTTAGCAACTTTTCTATAGCAGTATTTTAGATAGAGGTCCATGAGTCACTCAGAAGCTCCAGGCTGGCTAGACTGAACTCTGCAGAGCTAAAGTAACAACAAAGAGATCTTGACACAACAAAGTAGAAAGGAACAGATTCTCCAGTGCTGTCATCTGATACTTGGCCCATAATATAAATGTGCTCTCCTTACCTCATTTATAACAAATAAAATAATAAGAACATATCTTAAAACAATGATATGGTAGAGGAGGGAATATGAGAAGTAAATACATGCCTACTGGTGACATAGTGGCATAAATATCTTTCAGATTATTTGTAAGTCTTTCTACACAAGATGGAACCATACCTGGCAAACTCACTGGGACAAAAATCTGCAAACATATATGACCAATGGGAGAATTTAATAAATGGGTATAGTACTAAACATACTCATACTGATTTACAGTTCTTCTCAGTAAATAGATGTGTTAGGTTGAACTGGAATGGCCTTCATATACTTATGTGTGAATGTGAATACTTGGCCCTCAGGGAGTGACACTATTAGGAGGTATTAGCTGGTGGAAATAGGTATGTTCTTGTTGAAGAAAATGTATCTTGTTGAAGGTAGGCTTTGAGGACTATTAAAGTTATCTGGCCAGTGTGATACAGTTTTTTATTCTACTGCCTGAAGATCATAATTCTAAGATGTTGAGCTTCTTCTACACCATATCTACCTGAACACCACCATGTTCTGACATAATGTTATTGGAATGAAACTGTAAACTAGCCCCAATTAAACATTTTTCTTTATCTTAATTGCCATGCCTGGGGTTTCTCTTCATAGCAGAAGAAACTCTAAAACCAAGTGATTAACATAGATGTATTGATATTAATTGGCTAAAGTGCATGGAAAAGAAGACTATGATAACTGTTACTTGCTGGAAATGAAAGAATTAAATTTTGTGGTTGTTACCTATATCTGTACATCTAGCAATATGTTATGTTATAGAAGTTCTGATCTATGAAGATTTAACAAATATCTGATTAAAAACAGAACTTGTGGAGCAGATAACCACCATTTCTGAATAAATCAATATTAATAAATATCAAGAAACAATCCTATGTTGTTTTGTGAGAATAGCCTTCATAGAAGAATAATTTCCTTTGTAGAAATGGATACTTTGAACACCAGTATGATTTTTTAGAAGGTAATGGTATATGAAAAGCAAACTTAAAAAATGATACAATATGACTATCCAAGTTTTGATTAACTGGGTGAGAAGTTATGCTTTTTGGGGTAGATAACAGTAAGTGAAATTTAGCAAACAAATATTTTATGAAATGAAGAAAATTGTTATAAAGTAATTCAGTGTGACTACATTCAGAGAGTAGAAAAACATTTAAAGGGAGAATCCTTTGGACATTTAAATGCTGATTACCAAAAACTATGTTAAAACTTTTAGCACATGGTACATTTATGCCTAGTAAAATTATTGATGCTTATATGAGAATCTACGTATTTTTCAATTGTTTTATTTAAAAGTTTATATATACCAACCTTAGTTCCTCTTCTCTACCCTCCTCTCACTCATCCTTCAGCTTTAACTCACCTACTATTCACTCCACAAAAAGCATAAGGTCGACCATGGAGAATCAACAAAGTCTGGCATATCAGGTTGAAGAGCCTCTGCCCTTGTGTCAAGTCTGAGCAAGGAAATGTGTTTCAACAAGCCAGTTAATACACTAAGGATAAATCCTTTGTCCACTGCCAGAGGCCTCACAAACTTCCCAAGCCCTAACACTATTCTTTATATTCAAAAAGCCTAGTTAGATCACTTGCAGGTTCCCCAGCTAGCAGTCGAGAGTTAATGAATTTCCAGGAGCTCAGCTGTCTCTGTATGTTTCCCCAACATAATCTTGACTGCTTTGCTCATATAGTTCCTCATTCCTCTATTTGAATGGACTGGGAGTTAAGCCCAGTGCTTAGCTGTAGATCTCTGCATCTGCTTGCATCAGTTGCTGGATGAGGGGTTTAGAGTAACAATTAGGGGAGTCATCAATTTGATTACAGAGGGAAACCATTTTAAACATCTGCTTTACTATTGTGTCTATGCTACCTGTGTTTTATTTAGTAGCTTGTTTCCTATGCCAATGTAAGCCTATTCACCTTCTCTTCTATTAGTTTCAATGTAACAGGATTTATGTTGAGGTCTTTGATTTACTTAGATTGAGTTTTATACATGGTGTTAGATATGGAACTATTTTAATTATTCTACATGCTATATAATCCAGTTATTCCATCACCATTTGTAAGAGATGGCTGCTCCTTTTCCGTTACATTTTTTGGCTTCTTTGTCAAAAGTCAGGTAGGTGTTCATAGATGTGTGAATTTTTGTCATGCTCTTCAGTTTGATTCCATTGATCTGCACATCTGTTTTTATGCCAATACCAAGGGGTATTTTATTACTAAAGCTCTATAGTAAACTTGAAGTTGGGGCAGATGCTTTTAGGAGGCTGTAGTATCAATAATAACTGATTTTCTTGTTATTTCAACTGGAATTTAACTCTAAAAATATAGAAATAGAAAAACTAATTTAATATGGACAAAGATTCTAAGCATTTTATATATATATAAAAAGTTTAACATAAATTAATAACAAAAATAGGATAAATTAAGGCAATTTGCAAAATGATAAATGTATTTTTTCAACTTAATGATGCTTATTATTTTGTTTTTCTCCTTCAGAAATAAAGTTTCATCTGACTTAGTCAAGTATTTTCTCAGTATGTACACCTTCTTTCTGTTTGAAATGGCACTACATATTAAATACAATTTCCTTTGGAAGTAATTTACTTTTTTTTACAGAGATTGCCATTAAGAAATTGCTTTAAATCTCAAAGGAAATTTTATACTTTGAACTTTTCAAAATTGTGGAGACTGAAATACAATAGAGGCTTTATTTGCTGTACTAAATGCATGTTATGGCCACCAGTCAATGACAGCAAATAACTATTCATATAATTAAATATTTGCCCCAGGTTGCTGAATCTGTTTGGGAAGGAGTAGAACATATATCTTTGTTGGAGGACAGTGAGAGACAGTATTGCTAATATTTGAGTTTCAAAAGATTCATTCCATTCTCAAGGATTTTTCTCTGCATCATACCCATGGATTGAGATGTGAAGTCTTAGCTGATCTACCACCATGAATACTAACCATCTCAAATCATTAGCCAAGTTTGACAATTTCTTTAATGAATTTCTTTGTTCACGGTGCTTCATTACTTTAATAGAAATCATAAATGAGAAAGCTACAAATTTAAACATTTTTCTAAACCTCTAGCAATCTTAAATTGTATAGTAAGGAATACTAGTGCCTCAGAAAGGTAAATTTCATACTTTACATTTTTTAAGGCTCATTTAATTTTTAGTTTGGGTATATATATTTGTGTGTGTGTGTGTGTGTGTGTGTGTGTGTGTGTGTGTGTGTGTGTATGTGTGTGTGTGCTGTACATAAAAGTAAGTTTCTGAGGAGAAAAAAGAGAGGTCATAATTTCATAATGAACTAATATTACAGAAGTTTTAAACCTGTAGGTATATTCTCTGTGAGACTACCAAACATTCTTAAACATTAAACAATCTGGCCTGACTCAAATATTTTGAACTTTTAAATAGTGATATTTCTTGGTATACATTCATGACACCTTGTAAAATGTAAATTCTGAGAATTTATGTAGAAAGTTAAGTTTTAACATTTTATATAACCCCAGTATTCTTAAATATATTTCATTACCAAATAATTTTTTGTAATGTCTGACAATCATTAATTTTTAAACATATTTCTAAAATTTACATGGTTTTTTTTGCTTTTATTATTATTATTATGAGGAAAGAAGTCACACTTTCTATCTTTGTATATCCTTATTCAAGGTCCTTTCCCTTTCCCACCACATCAAGTCATTCTTCTCCACAACTCCCCATCCCCTCCCTGGGCAGGCAGCAGGCAGTCCCATGGACCCACTGATCCAATATTGCTTAGTTCAGTCTCCACTCCTGGCAGATCCAGTTTTTTCCCCCCTCTCTCAAAAGTGACTCAGTTGTTCCTCTAGGGGGAGTGGGATCCAAGAT
Source organism: Sigmodon hispidus (assembly GCA_004025045.1). Classification (NCBI taxonomy): domain Eukaryota; kingdom Metazoa; phylum Chordata; class Mammalia; order Rodentia; family Cricetidae; genus Sigmodon; species Sigmodon hispidus. Next base: position 643 of record PVIH01022329.1, on the reverse strand, counting down.
TAATCTTTTTTTAAGTTTCTGTGCTGTGTGACAAAATCTTTTTAAGTTAAAGATATCTTTTTTAATAGATTTGTTTTAAATTTACAGTATAGCTCTCAAATAGACATACTTTATAATATCTATTTTATAATTGATGAAATATAAATATGATTCATTTAAGTTAGTAAGGAACATTTAATGGTAAGGTGAAAACTAAATATTAAGTAAATGGGGATAATCTTATTTACTCTGTGTTCACATTGAATTATTAGAATTAGCATCTGTAATCCAAGGATGAAATTATGTTATTCATAAGTAAATTTCTAGCCCTCAAACTATTTCTAAGACAACACAAAAGAAAATTTTAATTCTAGTTTGAAATTCTTTTCAAATAATTAATTGAAATTTAATTTCTGACTTTAAAAATTATTTTATATGGAAGTTTTTTATTCTTTGGTCCTAAAACTAATTGTAATTTTTTTCTGTTCCATTTGAAAGGTTTATATTGTTTAAAATAGTGTTTTGTTAAGAAAGAATACGACTTACATGTCAACTTCCACCATGCAACAGAAGGCTGATAGCAGGTGGTATAGATCCTTGTTCCTATGCTTTAAAAAAAAAAATCAAAACAAAACAAAAAAAAAAAAAAAAAAAAAAAAAAAAA
>PVIH01022328.1:0-27487 GCA_004025045.1 Sigmodon hispidus | reverse complement strand
ATCTGTGATAAATAATATCTCAAATTGATAAGTAAGGTGAGATTTTTCAAATGATGAGATATATTTCTATGATATAATAGTTCTTATAATAAAAATAATAGCAACCCCAAATAAGTTAAAAGTCCTTCATACTGTTTCATAAATAAAGACATTCTATTTGTGATCTTTCTCACTATTAGATTTTCAGCTTAAAAGACCAATAATATTTTAACCTGATTTTTGCCTACTTTTGAGTTCCATTTATAGTTTGTCACATATTTATTTTTAGTTTTTACAAAACAATCACAAATGCATGCAAATATAAAAATAAATGTGGCTTCTGTGTCTACTCACCTACAGAAGGTTTTTACTTAGGACAAGTATCTATAAAAGAACATGAATTGAGTAATGAGTGATAGAAATATTACCATAAGAAAATAAGAAGTGCTCAAGATTATTGTTATAAATAACAACTGAAAGGTAGCACATAACTAGATATTACCTGAATCACAGTTCTTTTGAGTAGACAGGCAAATGGATTCAGTATGTGTATGTACACACATATATTTCTGAATATGCCTTCACATACATATTTATATCCTTATTATAAATGTTTTCCTAAAAAATCAATAAGGTTACCTGTAGCCAGAACATCTTGGATGTTTTCTGGTGGAATGCCACGTTTCTTAGAAAAGGTCTCAAGTTTGTCATGTTGTTCAGAAGTCAAAGGCTCACCCTTTCCTACATTTTAGAATGACAATGTCAAAAGCATGTTCACTAGAACTGTGCACAATTAATATTGCTTCCTTACTGTCTCTACCATGATATCCAATGGGAAATCCCACCTTATCCAAATTATTCTGCCCTGGCTGTGTCAATAAAATTGATATTGTTCTTTTCCAAGTTTCATGGACACATTTAATGTAGTTTAAGTGGTAGTATGATATCACATTCCAGTGTTTCATGATGCATCAAAAACTAAAAATAATATAGGTCTCTAGAGAGCCCACTCAGCTCAATCCTATTAAAAACATAGTAGCAAAGAGTCATCAATCCCTCTCAATGGATCCTTTACAACTCTGGAATCTGTACTGTAGAGTTTATATTTTAATTTAGTACACAGTTGATCAAGTGACATTCAAAATGATCTATTTTTTTTTAGAAAATAACATTTGATCCATTCTTTCCAGTGTGGAAACATGAGTATAAACTCTTCTAATAACCTCCCCCATTTCCCCTAGTCTTCAATGACCATGCTACTCAGACTACAATATGATATAAGAGTTGGTCCATACAACAAATGTAATGTCATTTAGTGGACTTGAGTTTGAAAATCCCATGATACTGTTTATGCAGTGGGTGATGAATCTGTATTAATCCTATTTTAGAGAAGCCACTACAGTTCTTACCAACAACAAAAATCAAATTTGTTTCCCGGCCGGATCTATCCACATTCTTACTGATAAAGACAATGATCTCTGATGTTACATGCACAGGTTCAAATCTATTATTGCCTTCAACTGTAAAAATGGAAATATTTCAAAACCCATTGTTACTCATTTTTCTACTGTGTTTGATGTCACCTGTTTGCACAAAACAAATATAGACCCAGAATCTAGCAACCATTTCTTGTTCATATAACACATGTGTGCAAGCTATTACTCTAATCATTCATTTCTCATATCTCATCATAATTCAGTGGCAAGACATTCCACTTTTTCAAGTTTTATAGTGAATCCTAAGTACAGACACATTCCATTAGTTCTGAAGGTCTTGTGTCAAAATTTGTGGGACCACACTTTTGGCTATTCCATTCTCTTTCACCTAAATCCCAAATCTCACTTGTCATATTTCAAGAAAATATAAAATTTTATGTTATGCAATTATAACATTTGGTAGACAAATGTATACATATGAAAGACAGATCGTACTAATTAGCAATATGCATAGCAATTTACCACCTTGTAAGACTGTTTTAGAAAAGATGTAAAGCTGAATATTTTGAATTTATCAGACATTCATATTGGCGTCACTCTGTGCGTATGCCTGTGTTTGTGTGTGTGTATGTGTGTGTGTGTATGTGTGTGTGTAGTATGTGTGTGTGTTTGTGTTTCAATTAATGACACTAAGTCATAAAAGTGGTTCAAAAAATAAAAAGATTTTGAAGATCTGATCATTTCCTACTACAGGATTGCTTTTTAATATTCATGTTGACTTAGGAAAGCATTAGCTTTGCCAGAAATATATGTTTTCTGTTCACTTAAGATCAAACCAGATGTCAAATTATATGAGGTGAATATTGATGCTATTACTTTTACAATTCTTAGAAAATTGAAGTGGTCGGTCTGAAATTCTTAAACAGATTTTTCTCATTTCTTTGTTTAGAATTTGAATATTATCATCCAGTAACATAAATTGTATGATCTCTCTGAAACAGAAATGATGGAACCTTTAAATTAGCACTATTTGTTTAAATTTAAATAAATCAAAGATGACAGGTAATGTCTGTAATATGTGTACTTGAGAGCCTGAGTCAAGAAGTTTGCAGCAATGTTTGAGGCCTCTCAGACATATTAGTAAGTGGCAGGCTAGTTCAGTAACAAACTGAGGCACTGAATAAAATAACATTAAGTATTAAATGGAAACAAATAAATTTTCATTGAGTAAATCCCCTTGGAGACAGTTTGTTAGAACTATCTACATCTTTCTGCAATTGTGTTCTTCTCTGTGTAAACTTCAGCCAACCTACACTGTACTTGACTTTATAGCATATCTCAGTTTGTTGGAAAGATTGTTAACTTTCCAAGCAGACATAGTGGTTCTAGGTCCATGTACATATCAGTGGCTGAATTATCCTCATGGTGTACACACTCACATCACTTTTGTTCATAGAGGAAACCCCCAGATCCTGTACTTACACTGGGTTTTATAGGTGCCATCTTCTTGCCTATACCCAGTGACTGTCGTCTTTGCGCATTGGCCATTTGCTCTAAAAATCAAACAGAGAAACCATGATTTATTCTTTATAACTTCTTCATTTATATGAATTATCTCCAAATTTTACAATGAACTTAAGGGAGTAATAGTGTCTAAGAACACTGTACAGAGCTAGGACCGAAGTATCTATGTGTACCTCACTTTTCCTAATGCTTGTTTAGAAAATATCATCCTGCTTATAATCACACATACGAATTCCTTTATTTGTGCCAATTTTCCCAAATGCTTTGAAAGCTCTGATTTTCTTCTTATGCAAAATTCAATATTCTCTGAGTATGATTGCAGTATGCTAATTCTCTAGTACTAATCCAGTCATAATATATCCACAGGTTTATATGCATTTGTTCTATGTGTTTCTATTTGTAACCTAAAACTTGCAATTGTGTCTATGAGATAGAAATAGCACTAAGGATTTTTGATTCTTTTGGTGTTGTGAAGTCTTCCATTGAATATAGTCATCCAAATATCAGAGAGAGAAGTCTTTTTACCTAGAGCTTCAGAGAAAGGGATTGACAAATTAGATTTATCTGATCCTTTTGCAGAAGACATTTAATGACATCACTGATTGAAAAATATAACATGGTCAGCTTTGATCTAAATGCTCACACATACCTTTTGACTTAACCAAAATGATCAGTTTAGAGTTTTCTCTTTCTAATATTAGAGCAAAGAATTCACCCACAGGCCTCCAAACACAATGATTTGTCAGAAAACACTCATGGATTTGGAGACAGAGTCTAATCTCTGTGGGGTACCCAGAGGTATACTACCATAGAATAATATAAGCACAATGCTAAAGATGTGGTGATTCATTTCATGACCAGAAATAGAAAATTTCCCTGTAGTTTAAACAACATACAGGTTGAGAAAATTAAAGAGTCTCCTCAGTTTACACAGCTGACAATTTGCTTACTTGACATAAAACGTGACATCCATTTCAGTACAATCTGCATTACAAGAAATTTCACGGACATAGAGTCTCAGTACTTTCCCCTCCTCTACCTTGTCCACATTGTCAGCAGCGATGGCAATGGTATTCCATTCTCCTGCAATCTGAATAAACAACAAAGGCCAGTAAATGAAGAAAAACAGGAAATGGGAATGTGAGTTAGTATTCTCATCTCTGGTCGCATTCATTGGAAAGATGTAAACTTACTAAAGATATCAATCAATAATACTTTGTGTATTAGTTCAAGATTATATTTCTGGAGACATAGAGCAACACCGGGTAGCATAATGACTCAATTATCGTAGCATTCAGGACCTGAGACTTTGCAAAACTCCTCATACTTTGGCCTCTTAGGTTCAGCAAAGTCAACCCAATGTTTTCTTATTTCATTTGTTTCATCCCAGAGAATTCTGATCAATAAAGTATACCTGATTGAAAGTATGGCAGCTTCTTTCATGAATATGGACTTGCATGGACTAATTGAATGATGCATCACATCCACAGGAGTATGCAATTGAACCTCAGACATATATAAAGACCACACAAATTTACCTGTTCATGAGGATCAGCATGAGCCAGACCAAATGCCAAAGCCAGAAGCAGAAACTTTACCATGGTGGTGCCTGCCTTTGCTCTTCTGCAGAAGCTCAAAGTAGGTTAGTGTCTGTGAAGGAACAAAACTCACAAAGCTCTTATACAGTGAGTTAGAGGGAGTTTCATGGAATCAACCAATGGTTCTGCACCACAAAATTCTACATCTCTCATATTTCCTTTGTGTCCCTGATCAGTGGTTTATGACCTCATATTCCAAAACTAATAAGATTAGCCTTAAGGTCAGGTTATGTTGGGATAGTTAGTTGAACATTACTTTTATAAAGAAAGTACCATCCCTGTGAAAAACTTTACATAATAATTTTTGCCACCAGAACTATGCTGATGGGTCAAGGTCACAATATGTGTGCATATGTAATATATGATTCATTTAACCAACATGGCATGCGTTTAAAAATACATTCTAAGTCTAAGAATAATTCAATGTATTTAAATAAATTGAAAGCTGTCATCAGGGAAAATAGGAGCCAGAGGAACCCCACACTTAGAAGATAAGATGTTAAAACTTAAGGAGTATATTAAAATACATATATTAATGTATTGTACATTACTCTAAACTCTTTCCATATATTGACTTATTTATTCTTTCAGTACAGTGTATTCAACAACCATGATACACAGCTATGAGCGATATCATCGATGTTTAACTGTATAAATAATAGAAAAATGCTGCTAGATGTACAATGGTAATTAATTCAGTATAGTTACTTAAAAGAAACCAAATCAAGTGAAACAGCCTATAATAATAATGATGTCTAGAAAAAGTGTACAATTGTAAAAGTGACTCTACGTTCAAGTTGAAAATACTGTTCTACATTTCCTAAAGCAAGGCTGCTCCCTGCCTATTTGACTTCTTTACATATAAAACTAAGGTCTGTGTAGTAATTAGCCATAGGACGCTGTCATCCATTTTTAGGAACAACCAAGAATATCAGTTATCTGCAGTCTCTGGAGCTTCTCTTTCTAACAAATGGAATAACCTCCAGTTAGCACTTTTCTAGTTTTGGTCAACAATCTATGGTTTCTCACTATACCATTATAAATCATTAGTTTGCCCTTTGTGACACTATCCTTTTTATTGTGTTTTTGAAAATAAATATTAAATTTTATATAAAAAGCAAAACATTTATGAAAGCAGTAATAAAACTTCTCTTTTCTCTAAAATACATGAAACATAAAAAATAGAATCTAAAGCCCCTCAAGCCAGATTAGACTCAGCTACAGATAAAGAAAGCACAATAGGTTACAGCTAATGCCCATGGATGCACTATGACCACCACAAATTTCTGCTAAGCAACCCATGTACAGTCAATCAAGAAGTTTGTTTTGTTTTGTGTGTGTGTGTGTGTTTGTGTGTGTGTGTTTTAAATCATTTATTAACCCATTATCTCTTTTTAAAAAAATATTTATTTATTTTTTGTTTGTTTGTTTGTTCATTTATTTGCTTTGGTGTTTTGCCTCAAATTGGGAACTGAAACTTCAGACAGTTGTGATCTGCCATGTGGGTTCTGGGAATAGAACTCTGGTCCTCTAGAAGAGCAATCAGTGCTCTGAACTGCTGAGCCATCTCTCCAGATCCTCACCAATTATCTTTCTTTTTCCCTAATAATATGTACTTTATTTATTATGTATACAGTATACAGAAGAGGGCACCAGATGTCATCATAGATGGTTGTAAGCCACCTTGTGGTTGCTGGGAATTGAACTCAGGACCTCTAGAAGAACAGCCATCACTCCAGACCCGCTTTGGATTAGTTTCAAAGAATATTTTAGAGCAAATTTGCTAGCAGTGTGTGCAGAACTAAGTATGGTGAATATATCTGTTATCTTAGCACTTGGGAGGCTGAGACAGTATTGAGAGATAAAGGTCAGCCTGTGTTATACCAAGAGCTTACCCATCTCCCACCCAAAACAAAAATAATGTATGCATATTACTTGTGATTTTAGATAACAAAGACATCAGTTGGGGTTTTAATACCTTTTCTCCATTTCCCTTAGGTGTACTTTGATTATGTTGGAAGTCCTTTTAACTGTGATTATATAGCTCTGGGGAAACTTAATATTAAAAATCTTTTAGGAGCTGTATTAGTTAATTTTCTTTTGTAACTTTTAGAGAATTCTTTATTGTAGTTACTTGTTTTCATAAATTAATTTTTTTCCTTTTATTATTATTATCATAATCATTATGAACAAAGAAGTCACACTTTCTAACCTTGTATATCCTTATTCAAGGTCCCTTCCCCCTTTGACCATATCAGGTCATTCTTTCTTCTCCACAATCCCCATCCCATCCCTTGGCAGACTGCAGGCAGTCCCATGGTCCCATACTATAGAGCTACAGTAATAAAAACAGCATGGTACTGGCATAAAAACAGACTTGTGGATCAATGGAATAGAACTGAGGATCCAGACATTAACCCAGTGGCACAGACACTAAGAACAACAATCAATAAGCTTCCCTCCTGAAGCTGGGAAGCTTCTGTAAAGCCAAGGACACTGTCAATAGGACAAAACGACAGCCTACAGAATGGGAAAAGATTTTCACCAACCCTACAAGTGATAGAGGACTGATCTATAAGATATATAAAGAGCTCAAGAATTTAGAGCCCAAAACCTTGAATAATCCTATCAAAAAATGGGGTACAGATCTAAAAAGGGAATTCTCAGCAGAGGAACTACGAATGTCTGAAAGGCACCTGAAAAAGTGCTCCTCATCTTTAGCCTTCAGAGAAATGCAAATCAAAACAACTTTGAGATAGCATCTGACACCTGTTAGATTGGCTAAGATAAAAGACACAGATGATAGCCTATGCTGGAAAGGATGTGGAGCAAGGGGAACACTCCTCCATTGTTGATGGGAGTGTAAGCTTGTCCAACCACTTTGGAATGCAATATGGCGGTTTCTCAGAAAATTGAGAATCAATCTCCCCAAGGACCCAGCAATAATACTTCTGGGTAATACTTTAGGTAATAAAACCTAAAGATTCACAGTCAAACTCCAAAGACATTAGCTCAACTATGTTCATAGTAGCGTTATTTGTAATAGCAAGAACCTGAAACAACCTAGATGTCCCTCAACTGAAGAATGGATTAACAAACTCTGGGACATCTACACAATGGAGTACTACTCAGCAGTAAGAAAAAATGATATCCTAAAATTTGCAGGCAAATGGATGGATTTGGAGAATATCCTACTGAGTGAGGTATCCCATACTCAGAAAGATAAGTAGGGGATGTACACACTCATTAGTGGACTCTAAACAAACAAACAAACAAGTAAAATGCAAAGTGTGCCTAAGCTACAAACCACAACCACTGAACAGCTTTGGATCAGAAACACCCTGGACTGACACCTCCGATCCCACTTGCCCTAGAGGAACACCTGACTCACTCTTGAGGGAGAGGGGAGAAAACTGCATCTGCCAGGAGTGGAGACTGAACCTGTTATCTTTCAATGAGATAAGAATGTTTTTCCTTAAAGTCCACTGTGTCCTAATGTAGTCAGTATTTCCTTTTTTTAAAAAAAATTCAATATAATTACATCTTTTGCCATTTCATTTTCATTCATTTAAACAACCCAATCTCTACCCCCTTCATCTGTCTTTGTAATTTTTTAAACTCTATTTTCACTTTATGGAGTTATGTCCATGTGAGTTCCCAGGTCTCAAGTGAGTCTTCAACTTCTATCTGAAGATTTGGAGCTAGGAATAATGAAAGTGGCCCAACATACCGCATTTGTCCTTTATATCTGTGTTACCTCACTGTGATGGATCCTTTTGTTGCTGCCATATATCTGCCAATGTTATAATTTCATTTTTATTTACTGTATATTATTATTACAGAGTGTATATGTACCACTATTTTACATCAGTAGACTACTGTAGAACATTTACTTAATTTTCATTTCTTGGCTGTTGTGACTAGAGATATAATCAAAAAGTTTGAGAAATTATCTATGTAATAGACAATCAGGTCATGTAGGCATTATACAAGTTGATGTATCACAGAATCACAGGATATAGATTTACTTTCAAAAATTAAGTAATCTCCACAATGTTTGCCAAAATTGCTACACAATATCACAATGAAAACTGAAGAGTTCTCTGGGCTGCACATTCAATTTCTCTCCTGCTCTCTCTCTTCTTTCTCTTTCTCTGTCTTTCTGTCTCTCTCTGCCTCTCTGTGTGTATGTGTGTGTCTCTCTCCGAGTGTGTATATTTGAGTGTGTTTGTATGACTCTCTGTGTGTCTGTCTGTCTGTATACATGTGGGGGTATGGGAGAAGTTGGGGATTGTGTTACCTTTCCCCATGAATCTTTCAGGTCCAGGGCTCATTTGGAATTACTGCTTCTTTTCTGATACCTTGTATTTTAAATTTCTCTATCTTTTGCATATTGTCCTACATTTATTATATTTGCTTATCCTGGACATAAATTAGCCTTTTCTTGTCTTCTGGAGGTCCTGGGAGAGGGGTTGGATCATAAGATTGTACACTTCATTTCAGAACTAGGGATAATTGATAGGTGGAGTGTTGGAAGAACATTGGCAAGTCTTATTCTTTCTACTTGTGAAGACATTAGGGCCCAAGTGTTAGGTCCAGTGATAAGGCCACATGTATCACCCTGGTTAAACTCATAAAGATACTAATAAAAATAAATAAATAATACAGAAAAAAGACTTATTAGATTGGGAGAATTTGACAAGCTTAATATGGCATCAGATGAAAAATTATGAGAATATTTTGTATATTTGTGAATCTGCCAATAAATACTTTTAAAGAGTATGTTATTTGAGATATTCATGACCAACTTTCTCTTTGTAAAACTGAAAAAAAAGGTATTTATGGTGTACTGAATGAATTTTGAAATATTGAGACAATCTTTGCATTCATTTTACAGACCTTGGATTGTGAGCCAAAAACACTCTGTCATCCATGAAATCCCTCTACCCTGTCCCAAGACAAAATCTTCTATTTAGAGGCACTCCTAGGATGTGTGGATTCTCTAAAATTCTACGTATATATCAGGGAATCAAGCACTCTTTCTTATTCTGTCTTCATTTGCTTTTGTTTTCTGTTATAATTCAGTAAGAATGAGTAGATATTCTACTTTATAATCCAATTTCAGACTGATAATATTCTCTTTGTTGACCTTTTCAAAACAAGTGGATAATTCACTGACTGCTATTTTGCAAGAACACAGATGTTATATTTCTTGGCTAGACAGTCAGGATCAATATTAAAAGAGACAGGCACATGTATGACTTATTATTTCCACCATTTTTCAAATAATCAACTATTGTACAAAGAAACATTGTAATGTATGTTACGGTTTCATACTTGAATTTTATTTTACATTTTCAGAAGGAATAAAGTGAATTGTTCCATGATTGCTCCCCTTCATTATATTCTGTAGTACTGTGCAAAACAAATCATTTATGGTTGTGTTTGTTTTTATTAATGTTGTTGGGAATTATGTTATATATTCTGAACACATGTGCCATTACAAATAATGTTTTCTTCTGGCATACAAATCATAATACAAAGTTTACATCTGGGGATGTGAAGGATCTAATAATGCAACATGTTCTTACATTATTACTTTATTCTAGGTGCTTTTACTCTGTGACCATTTAATTAATAGTTACTATTCTTGATTAAATCCTGAATACTAGAAGAAAATAAGCACCTTAGGATTGTCACTCATAAGATTAAAATAAAATAAAATTCAAGGAAATGTGAAAACCCTTAAAATGGATTTTAGATTGTTCAAATTAAGTAGAAGATTCCATTTACAACAAATACAATAAAATTGGGAAATTGTTTTATTTCTTTAAGTATAAGGTATTATAATGTTATAAACACATCATTCTTCCTTACCTTTCTTCTTTCAAAACAATTCCATTTTCATTCATATTCCCCTTTTGTAATAATGGATTTTTAATAGGATTTCTTTTACTAATAGTTGTTACATTCAAAATTATGAAAATTTGATGAAACATAACTTTTTGTGCATATAGATCCCAACAAGAGAATTAGAATAAATGAATTTTATAGTGTCTCATAAACTTTTATAGAAAACCAAATCCATAAATATGTTTGTGCTTATGCTCATGCTTAAGAGAAGACACAGGCAATTTCCTGGCACATTAATGTCATAAGAAAGGTAAAAATGAAGGAAGAAGGAAGTATTTAAAGCTGCCCTGATTTGATCTCAACCTGAACAGATGAGGCAAATTGCCTAGGATTGAACTTGAAGCCAAGTCCACAGGGAAATGTTAATATTGGGAACTGTGAGGTGATTTGTCAATCATCTGAAAATAATGAATATTTACTTTAAATGCTCTCATGGTTGATTCAACTATGTACTCTTATTTTTTTTTAAAAGAATTGGTGTCTCTTTTTATAAACACAATGGGGCCAAAATGTAGATATTACTTGTAAAATTAAAAATAAACTGTATATGGCAAATGTAACGGAAGAGTACTGTCAATGGATATCTACAAGGATTTTGTTTAGTACAATAGAAAAATTGTTTTAATCATAAACTAATTTTTGGAGATAAATATCTGCAATCAATTTCAGAGTACATTTTCTGTTTTTTAAAGAAAATGAATGTCATCTATTATTACAAGCCAAAAAAGTTTACATGTAACTAACTTTTATATCAAAAGGTGAAAAAATACAGTAGGATAGAACTGATATTATTTATCTGAAATTACATATTCCTTTTTTTATTAATTACTGGAATGGTAAAAGTTGTTCTAAATTTCCAGTTGTGTACACCAGGATTCTCTTTGAGTTTATTGAATATATGCTAGGGACTTTGCACTTTAGGAACAAAGAATGATTTTTTTTTCTTTTCCCTATCTTTATTTTTTATTATTATGAAAAAAGTCATATTTTTTATCCATGTATCCCCTTGTTCAGGTTACCTTCCCCCTCCCACCCCTCCAAGTCACTCACTCTTCTCTCCATCTGTTTATCTCCTCCCCTGCAAGGTCAGGAGGTCCCAAGGTCCCAAGGTGGCTTAGTTCAGCATCCACTCTAGGCAGATCTGCTTTACTCACTCCCACATCAAGATGGGATCAGGTGTTTCTCTGAAGGGAATGGGCTCCAAGGTGCTGGTCCAAGGTGTTTTAGATCCCAAGAATGAATATTCTTCAAGGTTGACTCAAGGCTCTCTTCAATTTAACTTGACTTCATATCAGCTACTTTTTCTAGGCTTCATTTCTCTCTAGAAAATTTACTTCATATTGTCCAAGAGAACAACCATTTTTTCCTTGGGTCACTTGCCTCAGAATACCTGTAACTGAATGCTCTCTCTTCTTTGATATGTGAATCTCTTAAAAATCAGCTTCCAAAGTTTTATGCCATGGAGCTATCTTTCCTGAGAACTTGAGTGTCATTCTTTTGACAAGAAATCATAAAGAAAGTGTGAACTACTCTGTACTTCTTTGTATTGAAATAAGTGCTGAACATTTGTAAGTGAGTAAATTCAAATAGGAAAATCTATCCTGTATCACAGGTATAAATAGGTTTAATTTTATACTACATAAGGCACATTAGCAAACTAAAGGTCCCCATATGCTTGTTTTTGATGTGAAAATGCTCTTCTTTGCTTTTTTAGTAAAGAGCTTTGAAATGTAGAAGAAATATTCCTCCTTTTTTTGAAATCCTTTAGCTTATATAACCATGTGTACAGATAAAAATAGAACACTGAATCATTAAATGTATACAATTATTACTCAGTAAATGTAATTACAAATAAATTGCAACATTTCCTGCAAAGGCATACACTAATTTTCTGTCATGTAAGGAATAAGATTGTAACTACTTTTGGAAATATATTTTTACAATTTATTTATTAAAATTAATGATTGGATTAGAATCCACTACACTAATGCTCTTAGGAGAAGAAAAGATGCAGTTATCCAAATGCTCTGCCAAGTCTTTGACTTTTAGACTCCAGAACTTGAGGAAATTAATAGCTTGTTTATAAACCCATACAGTTTTTATTAATTTGTATGGTAGCATTAATTTATACACTATAAAACTTTAATGGAGTATTCTTATTATTAAATAGATTCAAATCATCACAATTGTCCTATTTCCCAAGGGTATAAAATGCTCAACAGCTATTGCTCTTGGTGGATGCATTCAGCTTACAGGAGCTGAGCAATAGATAGAAGAGAGAGCATGTCAAGTTATTTATAGATGGGTTACAGACAGATGAAGAGTTTCATAGGTTTGTTCAATGTTTCTTCAAGTCCATGTGTTGAAAGCTTATAGTCTTGCTGATAACTAGAAAATTGAGCACATTCCCAATCAATAAATGTATGATTGTCAATGGAATGGTGCTTGTGGGACATGGGTTAATTAAGATAAAGAAGTGGTTGAAATCTTACCTTGGAAAATGGGGAGTTTCTTGGCCTCATCTTATATGCCCTTTCCCTACTTTCCTCTTATTACTAGATACTCTCTGCTGCCCAATCTGTCACCAAAATTCTTAGCAGCAGACCATAGAGACACAAACATATTCAGCATAAAATCCTCAGAGAATGTGTACTTAAAAAAATCCTTTCCAATGTTGCTTATTACATATCTTTTGTCACAACTCTAAAAACAAGTGTAACTAAAATAGATTGAATAGTATGAAAATTAGTTGATACATATGCAAACAGATATATTGTGTTATCCTTTACAAGATCATCCCTATAATCTAATTTTCAATAGTCTTATTATAATAAATCCCAAGTCTCTCATATAAAGTTTAGAGACATATATTTTGAGAATTATCGTTTTTATGAAAATGAAGATCTGTATCAGCACATTCCAGGTATTCTAAGAAATAAAAAAATTATCAAATGGCTTTGAAATTCAGACCTCCATCCAGAGGTGAGCAGATTCCAGCACCTGTACCTCTCTCTCAGGAGAGGTACTTGCTGGGACCAGGTCAATCCCTAGAGTCTGATCTCAGACACTCACTAGATGACAGGACTAGGGTTTGGCTGCGAGGATCTCCTCGAGCCACACCTAAAAGAGGGAACCTGGCATGGCTGGGCACCGTCTCTAGGGCAAACTGCATCATCAGAGAAAGAGTGAGGCTTTGAAATTCAGACCTGTATCCAGAGCAGAGTGAGAGATAGAGCAGACCCCTTGCTCAGAGGAAACACACAAGCCTCTTGCCACAACTGTATAGGAGCTGCCCAACTGTGAACCAGTGAAGCCAGAGGCAGATGCCAGTGCAAGAATACATACGGCAATACAAAAAACAACAAGGCAACACCAGAAGAAACTGGTGGTTCTACAACTATAAGACCTGAACAGAACAATGCAGAGGAAACAATATCAAAAACACCTATATGAAGATTATTGAAGCCTTCAAAGAAGACATAAAAAATTCTCTAAAAAATAGAAGAAAATACAAAAAAAAAATGGAAGACATGAACAAATCCTTAAAAGAAAACCAAAAAAAGGTAAATGAAAAAATGAAAGAAAAATTCTAGGAACTAAAAACTGAAATAGAAGCAATAAAAAAGGCACAAAATGAGGCAAAGCTGGAAACCGAAAATCTGAAGAAAAGAGCTGGAACTACAGATACAAGCATAACAATCAGAATCCAAGAGATGGAAGAGAGAATCTTGGAAGTGGAAGACTCAGTAGCTCAAATTATATCAGTCAAAGAAATACTAACACCAAAAAAGCCATAATACAAAATGTTCAGGAAATCTGGGACACCATGAAAAGACCTAACCTGAGAAAAATAGGCATAGAAGAAGAATAACAGCTCAAAGGCACAGATTCAATAAAATCGTAGAAGAAAACTTTCCTAACTTAAAGAAGGAAATGCCTATAAAAATACAAGTATCTTACAGAACACCAAATAAAAATGACCCCCCAAAAAAGTCTGCTTTCCACATAATAATCAAGCCATAAAACATACAGAACAAAGAAAAAAATTTAAAAGCTGAAAAAGAAAGAGGGCACCTTATATGTAAATGCAGACCCAACAGAATAACACCTGACTATTCAATGGAAATGATGAACACAAGAAGGGCTTGGCCAGAAGTTATACAGTCACTAAAAGAGCATGGAGGCCAACCTAGACTGCTATAACCAGCATAATTATCAATCACCATAGATGGAGTAAACAAGATATTTCATGACAAAGTCAAACATAAGCAATATCCATCTATAAATCTGGCCCTTCAGAAAGTATTAGTGGGAAAACTTCAATGTAAGGATCCCAGATAAACCTAGGAAACCACAAACATACAATAATCCCACAGAAAGAAGCCCACAGAAAGGAAGTGCATACAAGCTACCACCAAAAACAGCAGGAAACATCAATCAGTGGTACTAATATCCCTTAACATCAATGGACTCAATTCAGATATAAAAAGACAGACACTAACAAGATAGATACAAAAACAGAAGCGATTCTTCTTCTGCATACAAGAAACACACCTAAACAACAAAGACAGACACACGCTCAGAGTAAAGGGTTGGGAAAAGATTTTCCAATCAAATGGCCCTAAGAAATAAACTGGTGTTGCCATCCTAATATCTAACAAATGAGACTTCAAGCTAAAAGCAATTAAAAGGGACCAAGAGGGACATTACCTATTCATTGCAAGAAAAATTTGTCAAGAAGATTTCAATCCTGAATAGTTATGCCCCTAATATAAGGGTACCTACTTATGTAAAAAAACACTGCTAAAACTCAAATCCCACATCAATTCTCACACCCTAATAGTTGGAGACTTCAATACATCACTTTCACCCCAGGATAGATCAACCACACAGAGACTAAACAGAGAAATAAGTAGTTTAACAGAGGTTATGATGCAAATGGATTTAATAGATATTTATAAAAGCTTCCAGCCAAATGCAAAGAAATGTACATGTTTCTCAAAACACATTCTCTAAATTTGACCACATAATTGGTCATAAAGCAAATATGAATAGATAAATAATGGAGATAATCCCTTGTATCATATCAGACCACCAGGGCCTAAAATTAGAGTTCAACATAAACAAAAATCTAAGAAAGCCTAACAACTCATGGAAACTAAACATCACTCAGCTGAACAACCTCTGGTTCAAGGAAGAAATTAAGAAAGAAAAAAAAGTCTTCCTAAAATTTGGTGAAAATAAATCCACAAGGTACCGTACCCAAACTTGTGGGACACAGTGAAAACAGTCTTGATAGAATTTATAGCACTAGACGCCTATATGAAAAACCTAGAGTAATCCTAAACTACAGAACTAACAGCACAGCTGTAGGCTTTAGAACAATTAGAAGCAAACACCTAGAAGAAGCAGATGGCAGGAGATAATCAAATTTAGAGCTGAAATCAATACAATTCAAACAAAAAGAACAATACAAAGAATCAATGAATCTAAAAGTTGGTTCTTTGAGAAAGTCAACAAGATAGATAAGCCCTTAGTCAAAATAATCAAAAAACAGAGAGAGTGTATCAAATAAACAAAATCAGAAATGAAAAGGGGAAATAACAGTTCCTCAAAATCCAGAGAATTATTGGGTCATACTTTGAAAATCTGTATTCCACTCAAATGGAAAATCTAGAAGAAATTGACAGCTCTTTGGACAGGTACCATTTACCAAAATTAAATGAAGACCAGAATAATTATCTAAACAGACCTATAACCCTAACGAAAATTGAAGTTGTCATTAAAAGCCTCCCAAGTGGAGAATCAAGTATCATCTGTCAACCAGGATCGAACCTGAAGAAGTTGCAAGACAGCTGGAAGGCATATAATGGCTGCAAATGAAGGATAATGATTTCTCCTATAGACCTAACATGATCTGCAGCTCTCTACATGAAAATGAAGATGAAACTGTAATGCCAGCCTCTGATAAACCTGATTAGTTGGAAGACCAAGAGATTGAAACACAAGGCAGCACAGAGCAGACACCTGGGCAGGAAGAAGTGCAGCAGCATCTGGAAGCGGGGGACCCTGGTTCTCGTGGAGACACCTTTGTTGAGATGGAGAGATCTGTTTTCATGGGAATTCAAGATGGGAATGGTTCTCAAAACAACCAGTCATGAACTTTTACAAATAGAGATCTTGTGTATAATTAAAAAAACCTCCCAAGTGAAAAAAAGCCCAGATCCAGATGGTTTTACTACAGAATTCTTCCAGACATTCAAAGAAGAATTACTACCATTACTCCTCAAACTATTTCACACAGTAAAAAACTGAAGGAATGTTGCTAAATTCCTTTACAAGGCCACAATCACATTAATTCTCAAGCCACTCAAAGGCAAAACAAAGAAGGAGAATTACAGACCATTTTTTCACATAAATATTGATGCAAAAATTCTCAACAAAATTTTGGCAAACTGTATACAACAATATATTAAAAATATCATCCACCATGACCAAGTAGGCTTCATCCCAGAAATGCAGGAATGGTTCAACCTAGGAAAAACCATAAATGTCATCCATCATACAAGTAAACTGAGGAAAAAAAAACCCACATGATCATATCCTTAGATGCTGAAAAAGCCTTTGACAAAATCCAATACTCCTTCACGATAAAAGTCCTGGAAAGATCAGGAACACAGGAACATATTTAGACATAATAAAGGCAATTTACAAGAAGCAAAGAGCCAACATCAAACTAAATGGAAAAGAATTCAAGGCAATCCCACTAAAATCAGGAACTAGACAAGGATGTTCTCTCTCCCCTAATCTATAAAATACAGTTCTCAAAGTTTTAGCTAAAGCAATAAGAGAACTAAAGGAGATTAACGGGATATGAATTGGAAAAGAAGACATGAAACAATTGCTATTTGCAGATGATATGATTGTATACATAAGTGACCCACAAAATTCTACCAGGGAACTTGTACAGCTGATAAACATCTTCAGCAATGTAGCAGGATACAACATTAACTCAAAGAAATCAGTAGCTTTCCTATACACTAAAGATAAAAGGGCAGAAAAAGAAATAAGGGAAACATCACCCTTTATAATAAAGGCAAATAGCATTAAATACTTTGGAGTAACTATAACCAAAGAAGTAAAAGATTTATTTGTCAAAACTTTAAAAGCACTGAAGAAAGAACTTGAAGAGGAAATCAGAAAATGGAAAGATCTCCCATGTTCCTGGATAGGTAGGATCAACATAGTAAAATTGGCAATTCTACCAAAAGCAATCTACAGATTAAATGCACTGCTCATCAAAATCTCAAAACTACATTTTATGGACCTGGAAAGAACAATATTCAACTTCATTTGGAATAACAGGAAAGCCAGGATTGCCAAAACAATTTAGCTCAACAGAAGAACCTAAGGAGGCATCACCATCCCTGACTTCAAGTTATACTATAGAGCTACAGTAATAAAAATAGCCTGGTATTGGCATAAAAACAGACTTGTGGATCAATGGAACTGAATTGAGGATTCTGCTTAACCCAAAAACCTATGAACACCTGATATTCAACAAAGAGGCCCAAGATCTTTAGTGGAAAAATGATAGTATCTTCAACAAATGGTGTTGGCATAGCTGGTTGGTAGTGTGTAGAAAATGCAAATAGATCCAAGCCTGACACCGTGCACAAAACTCAAATCCAAGTGGATCAAAGACCTCAATAATAATCCTGTCACTGAACCTGATAGAAAAGTAAGTGGGAAATACCCTACAATGAATTGGCACAGGCAACCACTTCCTAAATATAACACCAGTGGCATAGACACTAAGAACAACAATCAATAAGTGGGATCTCCTGAAGCTAGGAAGCTTTTGTAAAGCCAAGGACACTGTCAATAGGACAAAACGACAGCCTACAGCATGGAAAAAGAATTTCAACAAGCCTACAAGTGATAGAGGACTGATCTCTAAAATATATAGAGAACTCAAGAAAGTAGAGTCCAAACCTTTAACAACCCAAACAAGAAATCTAGTTCAGAACTAAAAACGGAATTCTCAGCAGAAGAATTACAAATGCCTGAAAAGCATTTGAAAAAAATGCTCAACTTCTTAAGCCATCAAAGATTTGCAAATTGAAACAATTTTAAGATACCACCTTACATCTGTCATGTTGGCTAAAATAAAAGGCACAGATGACAGCCTATGCTGGAGAGGTTTCAGAGCAAGGGGAACATTCCTCCATTGTTGGTGAAAGTGTAAGTTTGATCAGCCACTCTGGAATGCAATAGGGCAGTTTCTTGGAAAACTGGGAATCAATCTCCCCAATATTCAACTATACAACTTTTGGGTGTATACCATAAAGATGCACATTCATACTCCAATGGCATTAGTACAACTATGTTCATGGCAGCACTTTTGTAATAGCAAGAACCTGGAAACAATCTAGATGCCCCTCAACTGAAGAATGAATTAACAAACTGTGGTACATCTACACAATGGAATTCTACTCAGCAGTAAGAAAAAATAATATCTTAAAATTTGCAGGCAAATGGATGAATTTGGAGAATACATCTTGAGCAAGGTATCACAAACCCAGAAAGATAAGCAGGGGATGTTCTCACACGTTAGAGGACTCTAAACAAAAAAGCAAAAAGCAAAGCATGTCCAAACTGCAAACCACAACCAATGAAGATCTTGGGATCCAAAACACATTTGACTGGCACCTTGTATGCTACTCCCTCTAGAGGAACTCATTACTCAGTATTGATGTAGGGTCAGGAAACTGGATCTGCCAGGAGCAGATGCTGGACTAAACTATATTGGTATTTGGGAACCTCTTGCCCTTGCTGGGGTAGAAATGGGGAGATGTGGAGAAGTGAGAGTGACTGGAGGGGGAGAGAGGAACTTGAATAAGAATATACACAGATAGAAAATGTTATTTTATTCATAATAAAAAATAAAAAAGATGTTTCAATACATTATTTGTAATGGCACATGTAATGAGAATATGTAACAAAATTACCAATAACATTAATAAAAACAAGCACAGCCATATATGATTTGTTTTTGCATAGTAATGCAGAACATAATGAAGTGGAACAATCATAGAACAATTCACTTTATTTCTGTAAATGTAAAATAAAATTTAAATTTGAAACCATCACAAATGCATTAAACTGTTTCTTTGCACAATGATTGATTGTTTGAAAAAATGGCAGATAAAATAAGTCATACAAATGCCTGTCTCTTTTAATATTGATCCTGAGTGTCAATCCAAGAAATATAACAACTGAGTTCTTGCAAAATAGCAGTCAGTGAATTATCCACTTGTTTTGAAAAGGTCAACCAAGAGAAGAATATCATAAGTCTAAATTGCATTATAAAGTAGATTCTCTACTAATTCTTACTGACTGATAATAGAAACCAAACCAAATGAAGAAAGAATAAGAAACAATGTTTGATTCACTGATATATATATATATATATATATATATATATATATATATATATATATATATATAGAGAGAGAGAGAGAGAGAGAGAGAGAATTTTGAGAATCCACACATCTAGGAGTATATCTAAATAGAAAATTTGTCTTGGGACAGGGTAGAGGGATGTCATGGATGACAGAGTATATAGGCTCACAAACCAAGGTCTGTGAAAATGAATGCAAAGAATGTCTCAATATTTCAAATTTCATTTAGTACTCTACAGATATCTCTTTCTCAGTTTTTCAAAGCGTAATTGGTCATGGATATCCCAAGTAACATGCTCTTTAAACGTATTTGTTGACAGTTTCAAAAATATGTGAAATATTCTCATAATTATTCATCTGATGCCATATTAAGCTTGTCAAATTCTCTCAATCCAATAAGTCATTTACTTTGTATCAATTATTTATTTTTATTTGTATCTTTTTTAGTTTAATCAGGGCTATATATGTGGCCTTATCACTGGACCTAACACTTGGGCCCTGATTTCCTCACAAGAAGAAAGAATATGGCTGGCCAATGTTCTTCCAACCTTCCACCTATCAGTTCTCCCTAGTTCTGAAATTAAGTGTACAATCTTATGATCCTACCCCTCTCCCAGGACCTCTAGCAGACAAGAAAAGGCTAGTTTATGTCTAGGATAAGCAAATATAATAGATGTAGAAAAATATGCAAAAAAATAGAAAATTTAAAATACAAGATATCAGAAAAGAAGCAGTAAATTCCAAATGGGCCCAAGACATGAAAGATTCATGGGGAAAGGTAACACAATCCCCCACTTCTCCCATACCCTGACATGTATACATACAGACAGACACAAGGAGAGTCATGCAAACACACTCAAATATACACACTCAGAGAGAGACACACATATACACACAGAGAGATAGAGAGAGACAGAGAAAGAGAAAGAAGTTAGAGTTCAGGAGAGAGATTGAACAAGGAGCTCAATGAAATCTTCAGTTTTCATTGTGATATTGTGTAGCAATTTTGGTAAACATTGTGGAGATTACTTAATTTTTGAAATTAAGTATATGTCCTGTGATTCTGTCATACATCAACTTGGATAATGCCTACATGACCTGATAGTCTATTACATAGATAATTTCTCAAACTTTTTTATTCCATCTCTAGTCATAACAGCCAGGAAATTAAAACTAAGTAAATGTTCTACAATAGTCTACTGATATAAAATAGTGGTATATATACAAATTATAATAATAATCTTATTATAAGTTAAATCTAAATGAAATGACATTAGCAGATAAATGACAGCAACTAAAAGATCCATCACAGTGTGGTAATGCAGATCTAAAGGACAAATGTGGTATGTTGGGTCACTTTCAATATTCCTAGCTCCAAATCTTCAGATTAAAGTTGAAGACTCACTTAACATCTTGGAACACACATGCACACAACTACATAAAGTGAACATAGAGTTTAAAAAGTTACAAAGACAGATGAAGGGGGTACAGATTGGATAGTTTAAAGGAAGGAAAAGGAAGTGGAAAAAGACGTAATTAATTTGAAATTTAAAAAAAGTAATGGAAATAATGACCATATTAAGATACAGTGGACTTGAAGCAAAAATATTCATATCTCATTGAAAGATTATGGGTGAATAACGTGCTTGAAAACACATACAAACACACACACACACACACACACACACACACACACACAAACATTCCAAACTTCTGGTAAGACCTTAGAAGGGTTCCAAAACAGAAATTTGTGGTTGATATAGTGCATCTGTGGGCACTACAGTGCTTTCTTCATCTATATATGAACCTAACCTGGCTTCCAGAGCTTTAGACTCTACTTTTTATGTTTAATGTATTTTAGAGAAAAGAGAAGTTTTATTACTGTTTTCTCGAATGTTTTGATTTTAAATAGAATTTAACATTGATTTTCAAAAAACAATAAAAAAGGAAGTGTCATGAAAGGCAAATAAATGCTTTTTAATGGTGTAGTGAGAAACCACGAATTGTCAATCAAAACTAGAAAAGTGCTAACTGGAGGTTATTCCATGTGTTAGAGAGAGAAGCCTCAGAGGATAAAATTACTGCAGATAACTGATATTCTTGGTTGTTCCTAAAAATGGATGACAAGATCCTATGTCTAATGACTACAAAGACCTTAGTTTTGAAATGTAAAGAAGTCAAGTAGGCAGGGAGCAGCCTTGCTTTAGGAAATGTAGAACATTACTTCCACCTTGAATGCAGAGTCCCTTTATACAATTGTACTGCTTTTTTGAACATCATTATTTTTATAGACTGTTTCACTACATTTGGTTTCTTTTAATTAATGATAAATGTATTTATTACCATTGTACATATAGCAACATTTTTCTACTATTTACACAGTTAAACATCAATTTCATCTCTCATAGCTATGTATCATGGTTCTTGAATACAATGTACTGGAAGAATAACTTAGTCAGTACTTGGAAAGAGTGGGAAGTAGCACACGATATATAAATATCCGTATAGGGAATTCTTAAGTTTTAACATCGTATCTTCTAAGTGTGGGATTCCTCTGGCTCCTATTTTCCCTGATGACAGCTTTAAATTTATTTAAATACATTGAATTATTCTTAGACTTAGAGTGTATTTTTAAACGCATGCCATGTTGGTTAAATGAATCATATATTACATATGCACACTTATTGTGACCTTGACCCATCAGCATAGTTCTGGTGGCAAAAATTATTATGTAAAGTTTTTCACAGGGATGGTACTTTCTTTATAAAAGCAATGTTTAACTAACTATCCCAACATAACCTGACCTTAAGGCTAATCTTATTAGTTTTGGAATATGAGGTCATAAACCACTGATCAGGGACACAAAGGAAATATGAGAGATGTAGAATTTTGTGGTGCAGAACCATTGGTTGATTCCATGAAACTCCCTCTAACTCACTGTATAAGAGCTTTGTGAGTTTTGTTCCTTCACAGACACTAACCTACTTTGAGCTTCTGCAGAAGAGCAAAGGCAGGCACCACCATGGTAAAGTTTCTGCTTCTGGCTTTGGCATTTGGTCTGGCTCATGCTGATCCTCATGAACAGGTAAATTTGTGTGGTCTTTATATATGTCTGAGGTTCAATTGCATACTCCTGTGGATGTGATGCATCATTCAATTAGTCCATGCAAGTCCATATTCATGAAAGAAGCTGCCATACTTTCAATCAGGTATACTTTATTGATCAGAATTCTCCGGGATGAAACAAATGAAATAAGAAAACATTGGGTTGACTTTGCTGAGCCTAAGAGGCCAAAGTATGAGGAGTTTTGCAAAGTCTCAGATCCTGAATGCTACGATAATTGAGTCATTATGCTACCCAGTGTTACTCTATATCTCCAGAAATATAATCTTGAACTAATACACAAAGTATTATTGATTGATATCTTTAGTAAGTTTACATCTTTCCAATGAATGCGACCAGAGATGAGAATACTAACTCACATTCCCATTTCCTGTTTTTCTTCATTTACTGGCCTTTGTTGTTTATTCAGATTGCAGGAGAATGGAATACCATTGCCATCGCTGCTGACAATGTGGACAAGGTAGAGGAGGGGAAAGTACTGAGACTCTATGTCCGTGAAATTTCTTGTAATGCAGATTGTACTGAAATGGATGTCACGTTTTATGTCAAGTAAGCAAATTGTCAGCTGTGTAAACTGAGGAGACTCTTTAATTTTCTCAACCTGTATGTTGTTTAAACTACAGGGAAATTTTCTATTTCTGGTCATGAAATGAATCACCACATCTTTAGCATTGTGCTTATATTATTCTATGGTAGTATACCTCTGGGTACCCCACAGAGATTAGACTCTGTCTCCAAATCCATGAGTGTTTTCTGACAAATCCTTGTGTTTGGAGGCCTGTGGGTGAATTCTTTGCTCTAATATTAGAAAGAGAAAACTCTAAGCTGATCATTATGGTTAAGTCAAAAGGTATGTGTGAGCATTTAGATCAAAGCTGACCATGTTATATTTTGCAATCAGAGATATCATCAAATGTCTTCTGCAAAAGGATCAGATAAATCTAATTTGCCAATCCCTTTCTCTGAATCTCTAGGTAAAAAGACTTCTCTCTCTGATATTTGGATGACTATATTCAATGGAAGACTTCACAACACCAAAAGAATCAAAAATCCTTAGTACCATTTCTATCTCATAGACACAATTGCAAGTTTTAGGTTACAAATAGAAACACATAGAACAAATGCATATAAACCTGTGGATATATTATGACTGGATTAGTACTAGAGAATTAGCATACTGCAATCATACTCAGAGAATACTGAATTTTGGATAAGAAGAAAATCAGAGCTTTCATAGCATTTGGGAAAATTGGCACAAATAAAGGAATTCGTATGTGTGATTATAAGCAGGATGATATTTTCTAAACAAGCATTAGGAAAAGTGAGGTACACATAAATACTTCGGTCCTAGCTCTGTACAGTGTTCTTAGACACTATTACTCCCTTAAGTTCATTGTAAAATTTGGAGATAATTCATATAAATGAAGAAGTTATAAAGAATAAATCATGGTTTCTCTGTTTGATTTTTAGAGCAAATGGCCAATGCGCAAAGACGACAGTCACTGGGTATAGGCAAGAAGATGGCACCTATAAAACCCAGTGTAAGTACAGGATCTGGGGGTTTCCTCTATGAACAAAAGTGATGTGGGTGTGTACACCATGAGGATAATTCAGCCACTGATATGTACATGGACCTAGAACCACTATGTCTGCTTGGAAAGTTAACAATCTTTCCAACAAACTGAGATATGCTATAAAGTCAAGTACAGTGTAGGTTGGCTGAAGTTTACACAGAGAAGAACACAATTGCAGAAAGATGTAGATAGTTCTAACAAACTGTCTCCAAGGGGATTTACTCAATGAAAATTTATTTGTTTCCATTTAATACTTAATGTTATTTTATTCAGTGCCTCAGTTTGTTACTGAACTAGCCTGCCACTTACTAATATGTCTGAGAGGCCTCAAACATTGCTGCAAACTTCTTGACTCAGGCTCTCAAGTACACATATTACAGACATTACCTGTCATCTTTGATTTATTTAAATTTAAACAAATAGTGCTAATTTAAAGGTTCCATCATTTCTGTTTCAGAGAGATCATACAATTTATGTTACTGGATGATAATATTCAAATTCTAAACAAAGAAATGAGAAAAATCTGTTTAAGAATTTCAGACCGACCACTTCAATTTTCTAAGAATTGTAAAAGTAATAGCATCAATATTCACCTCATATAATTTGACATCTGGTTTGATCTTAAGTGAACAGAAAACATATATTTCTGGCAAAGCTAATGCTTTCCTAAGTCAACATGAATATTAAAAAGCAATCCTGTAGTAGGAAATGATCAGATCTTCAAATCTTTTTATTTTTTGAACCACTTTTATGACTTAGTGTCATTAATTGAAACACAAACACACACATATACTACACACACACATACACACACACACATACACACACACATACACACACACAAACACAGGCATACGCACAGAGTGATGCCAATATGAATGTCTGATAAATTCAAAATATTCAGCTTTACATCTTTTCCAAAACAGTCTTACAAGGTGGTAAATTGCTATGCATATTGCTAATTAGTACGATCTGTCTTTCATATGTATACATTTGTCTACCAAATGTTATAATTGCATAACATAAAATTTTATATTTTCTTGAAATATGACAAGTGAGATTTGGGATTTAGGTGAAAGAGAATGGAATAGCCAAAAGTGTGGTCCCACAAATTTTGACACAAGACCTTCAGAACTAATGGAATGTGTCTGTACTTAGGATTCACTATAAAACTTGAAAAAGTGGAATGTCTTGCCACTGAATTATGATGAGATATGAGAAATGAATGATTAGAGTAATAGCTTGCACACATGTGTTATATGAACAAGAAATGGTTGCTAGATTCTGGGTCTATATTTGTTTTGTGCAAACAGGTGACATCAAACACAGTAGAAAAATGAGTAACAATGGGTTTTGAAATATTTCCATTTTTACAGTTGAAGGCAATAATAGATTTGAACCTGTGCATGTAACATCAGAGATCATTGTCTTTATCAGTAAGAATGTGGATAGATCCGGCCGGGAAACAAATTTGATTTTTGTTGTTGGTAAGAACTGTAGTGGCTTCTCTAAAATAGGATTAATACAGATTCATCACCCACTGCATAAACAGTATCATGGGATTTTCAAACTCAAGTCCACTAAATGACATTACATTTGTTGTATGGACCAACTCTTATATCATATTGTAGTCTGAGTAGCATGGTCATTGAAGACTAGGGGAAATGGGGGAGGTTATTAGAAGAGTTTATACTCATGTTTCCACACTGGAAAGAATGGATCAAATGTTATTTTCTAAAAAAAAATAGATCATTTTGAATGTCACTTGATCAACTGTGTACTAAATTAAAATATAAACTCTACAGTACAGATTCCAGAGTTGTAAAGGATCCATTGAGAGGGATTGATGACTCTTTGCTACTATGTTTTTAATAGGATTGAGCTGAGTGGGCTCTCTAGAGACCTATATTATTTTTAGTTTTTGATGCATCATGAAACACTGGAATGTGATATCATACTACCACTTAAACTACATTAAATGTGTCCATGAAACTTGGAAAAGAACAATATCAATTTTATTGACACAGCCAGGGCAGAATAATTTGGATAAGGTGGGATTTCCCATTGGATATCATGGTAGAGACAGTAAGGAAGCAATATTAATTGTGCACAGTTCTAGTGAACATGCTTTTGACATTGTCATTCTAAAATGTAGGAAAGGGTGAGCCTTTGACTTCTGAACAACATGACAAACTTGAGACCTTTTCTAAGAAACGTGGCATTCCACCAGAAAACATCCAAGATGTTCTGGCTACAGGTAACCTTATTGATTTTTTAGGAAAACATTTATAATAAGGATATAAATATGTATGTGAAGGCATATTCAGAAATATATGTGTGTACATACACATACTGAATCCATTTGCCTGTCTACTCAAAAGAACTGTGATTCAGGTAATATCTAGTTATGTGCTACCTTTCAGTTGTTATTTATAACAATAATCTTGAGCACTTCTTATTTTCTTATGGTAATATTTCTATCACTCATTACTCAATTCATGTTCTTTTATAGATACTTGTCCTAAGTAAAAACCTTCTGTAGGTGAGTAGACACAGAAGCCACATTTATTTTTATATTTGCATGCATTTGTGATTGTTTTGTAAAAACTAAAAATAAATATGTGACAAACTATAAATGGAACTCAAAAGTAGGCAAAAATCAGGTTAAAATATTATTGGTCTTTTAAGCTGAAAATCTAATAGTGAGAAAGATCACAAATAGAATGTCTTTATTTATGAAACAGTATGAAGGACTTTTAACTTATTTGGGGTTGCTATTATTTTTATTATAAGAACTATTATATCATAGAAATATATCTCATCATTTGAAAAATCTCACCTTACTTATCAATTTGAGATATTATTTATCACAGAT